>JAHPZR010025127.1:5000-18731 GCA_019787425.1 Platygyra sinensis
AGCTAAGAACTACCCTCAATGGAGTCTGCTCTTTATCAAGAAATCTCTTATCTTTGCCCATGCTGTATGGACTCCAGTAATTTAGCAGGACGTAGTAGATACGTGTAAAAATTAAAACGCATATATTTTTTGATTAGTAAACCAAGGCTGGCACCCCCATATTATTTTTGAAAAACATCTTAAACTGGGTGCAGTATTCTAGGACAGTTCATCTGATCATTCTCGACTTTTGTCAACTCTTAGTTGCATGCACGATGCTTCTGAAAGAAAAAAACTCAATTTTGCTGATTGGTTTCTTTAGTGAATCTTAATTCAGAGCCAATTCCAAGCCAGGTTTGAAACTTCAAGAAAAATTAAAGAGTTTAAAATTATCAAGGGAAGATCTTCTCTTAAAGTTATTGAGAAACCTTACGGAACAAGTTTTTAACTCGTTTAGAAACTTTGAATGTTTCGTTGGACATAGATTCTCAAACGGTTTCATGCAAAATCCGAATGTTAAGTATGTCAAAAGATAGAAATGATGGCCGCCACTATGACTTCTTGTAAAAAAGGAATATTTCATTCAAAAAAAATAAATGAAAAAACTCAGCGTATTCGTGTCACTGTGTGGTGTGTTGCGTGTACTGACCTAAGACTGGCGCAGGAAACTGGGACGGGATTTAAATTTTTGCTAATCGATCAACTGACACCACCGCACGAAAGATCACTTTGAGTAATCATCTGATCAAGTGTGATACTTTTAGGATGAACAGAGACTAAGTTTTAGGCTTTGAAACATGGATCAAAATCCATACAAACGTCTCTAATTTTGAGAAAGTGTCCCCCAAAAACCATATACTCGCATGTAATGTTACTTGAAGTATATAGGAAATAATTCGCTTGATATAATGTTATTACTTCAAGCATTGATTGGCTCCATGGGGTTTTTTTTTTTTGTCCCTTTGATAGGCTCAATTGATTCCTTTGGTTATGATTTTAGGACAATATTGGATGAGAGAGTATCGTGAGTTTTTTAGGCCAATCGCTTAGGGTAGTGTGATACAAACGCGAATTAGTTTCGAAAGTCATGTGAAAAACGCTCTGTGATTTAACTGAAGATCTACTTACATGGACCGCGTATATACGGAGCTCTTGTGTCGTGTTAAGAGTAATTGGGAGCAACGTGCATCATATTTGCATCCATTTATGGCCAACTTTACACCTGTTTCACGTGGTTATCTTGAAACATCAAAGGTTAATGAGTTTTTCGTTATTTCTTTAGTTAGTTTCCGCCGAGAAAGGTTTGTACAGGAAGAAAGTTCAAGATATAGAGAATCCCGCTTTAGAAGGTTTGTTAATGAAGTTTCCTTTTCTTACTGTTAAGGCTAGTTTCCTATTTATTGATGTATTCTGAGATCAACATTTGGATTCCCCTTACAATTTTATATATAAATTGTAAGCAAACGGGTAACGAGAAAAGAAAAGATCACCAATTGGGGATGCCTTGATGAAACACCAAGTTCTTGAAGATGACATTAACAGGAATATATAATACTGAAATAAGAAAATTAATACTTTTAACTTGGAACTGAAATGGATATTTCTATTTTGCTGTAGGCTTACAGTAGCTAGACGAAGTCTGATAAAACATTCCATGCCCAAAACACATTTCACTAAAAAGGAAAACTATCACCTTTTCAGTAGGTTTTCAATGACAGTTTTATAAACAGGTAGCTTAAAAAAAAGTTAATTCTTAAAATCACATAATTACAACGAGATCCGTGTTCAATTATAATAACGACAAATTATTTTCCGTGAGATAGACGACCGTCCGCAATCTATTCTTTATCCCTTCCGTGCTTTTGTGATCAACGTAATGAAACATTTATAGAGATTGGAAAAATTGGTACTTGTTTGAGAAACTGCTGCCAAGTTCAAAGAAAGGAGGTTAAGAAAATATTTCAATCGGTTTTATAGACTTACGCCGTTTTATTTTCGCTGGTCTTGGCGCGATCGATTGCTTACGAACCTTTGTGTCATTGATTATCTTTCATTCTATAGCTTGTTAAAAATTAACCCTCGTTATTCAGGGTATGTTATCAAAAGTTTTCACATTTGATCAAAACACTTCTACGAGACTCTAGAGTTGAGAAAAACGGTCAAAAGTTAAATAAAATAATCAAATTTGGACCGTGTTCAGAGGTTAGAAAACATATAAATACCTAGATTCAATATAGAGATTTGTTATCCATTCGAAAGGAAATAAAACATGTATTGCACGATAGCGATCAGACCGCTTGATATTTTGATATCATTTGCCGGTCAGTTCATTTTAGAGAAAACTTTAAAGGTTTCCCCCATTTCCATTGTCCTGATAAAATTAAAGTGAAGCCTTAAGTGTCAGAGCTAAATCCTAAGCTATAATCTAACACCATTTTGCTTTTATTTAAAATGGAGAAAACTTTTTTTTTAAATTGAAATTCGCGAACTGGATTAAGAGAACGTAATTTAATAGACTATCGAAAGACTTTTTAAGCCAAGCAAATAGGTTACGATAGAGTTCTTCGACTGCTTCAATTTTAACACAAACGCATTCAAATTGAGATTCACTTAATTAGTGCAGAAATTTTGTGGGCAAAATTGAAATGTTCAAGCAAGATTCGGCATGTCTTGACAGTTCATTTGTTTGTTTAGACACACACATATCATTTAAGTTCCTTACCTCAGTTTAGACGACTTTAAGTTTTTCGTCCAATGTTTCTGCTGGCTAGACTCCTTCGGTTTTATTTCGTAACTATTTGTCAAGTTAAATGGCGTCCCTAACAGAAGGCTGAGCTCTCTGGGAAAGCGAGCTTCTGTTGAAAAGAACAGTTTTACATTTGAATGACGCTTGTTTGCGAGGCGTCGGAAGAAGTTGATGAAATGAACTAACGATTAAGCAAAGCTGGATTGTATGTCCGACAATAAAGCGGAAACCGGATTAATGAGATCAGTTAAGAATTACAATTTAATTTTGATGACATCAGTTGACACGCTGCTCAAGGAAGGCGTGGGCCTTAAGTTTCGTAAAACCTCGGAAGCGCTTGGCTGCTAAGTTTAACACGGTGTTTAAGAAGCGGGCGTAAATCGACCCAAAACACAGATGCTTTCGCTAAAAGGCGTCGGTATATGTTTTCAGTTCCAGTAGAATTGTAAAAACGAATTCACTTAATGTTAGCGTGGTGATAAAACAAACGCCTTTTTTATTAGACAGAGAAGGGCATTTCGAACTCAATGCTCTCGAAATTAACACCGGATAAGCGCTTTTTTCAATACACTTCGTCCTTTGCCATTTGGTGTCTTCCCATTCTAATCAAAGTTAAATTAAAAACTCGTCACCAATGACTAGTGAATTGTTGCGCAGGTGAAATATGGTGAATTAAATATTGCCCTCGCGGTCTTCTAAAGTCCGGTTTCGCGCGTTACTTCTTGTTCATTGCGCAACTAGTTCAAGCCTACCTTTAACTTTGTCCATATTTAAATAATCAATAAACAAAGGGCTGCTTTCAATTCACAATTTAACGGTTGGAAGCCGAAACCTTTTAAAAAGTAGCTTCAGATGTATTTCCAAGACTTGAAACTAGGCTATGTCACAACTTCAATTGATAAGACAATGTTAAGTTAGTGTAAACGAGAAATCTTTCATTCGCAAAGCCGCAAAATGTATAAAATTGAAACGTGATGTTTTTCATCAACTGAATTCAAAACAATATACTTAGAAGCTGTTTGTTTACCTGTTGTTCAATGAACAAACAATCTAGTCAAGTTTTAATAGACTTTGAGTTAATTACTTTTTATAAACTAAAAATCTTCGGAGATGGCAGTTTTATTATAAGCTGTTTTTATTTTCGTTTTTCCGGACTTTTATATATATCCAAGACACGCGGGGGGGGGGGCTTTTTTATGAAACAAAAGATAAGGAAGAATAAACTGAACTCGTTAAGACTACAAGTCCTCAGCTAAAACTCTAGTACACCTGGCTTCCGACTTCATTGTTAAAAAATTGGAGAAACCAAAAGACGGGAACCTGAGTCGCGGACGAATACAACTGCACTCAAGACTACAGTCGCAGAGTCGAAGCAATTACAAATCCACCCAGGTATGCTAGCCAAAAGTAACCAAATAATAGATTGTTCAATCTAAATCAATGAAATCTCAGGTAGTGGAAGTGTAAAACATTTGAATTTTGCTTGTAATGAATCTTTGTAACTTCTGTTAGAGTTATCAAGGAAATTTCTTTATACATCAAGTCTTCCTAAAAACCACATCAAATTGAACGACTTGAGAAAAAATTATATGTTTATATATAAGTGTTTATTACGTTAGTCATAATTAAAATCTGGTAACTTTTCTATATAGCCTGAGTTAACAGAAAATATCTAACATTTTGTAAACCAGTCAATTTGGGCTTTAACTAAATTCAGTTAACAAGCATATCATAAAAACCTTAACAAAAAGCGGGGAAAATTAGAATATGTTTTCATCCTTATTTATGGTTGAGCTTTGATTAAAAATCCAGGCCCCGATCACTAGTATTATCTGGCTATCGTTTTACTGAGTTATTTTTCCCAACAATTTTTATCTTCTAGCAAGTTTGTAGGATATTAAACGTGTATAAGTAAGATAGCCTGATTTCATTACGATTTTCGCTTTTTTCCGCGGTTTTTCTTAAATTTCTGTAAGCATGAAGGATTCGTGGTTTATCGAAAGTTCTCCTAAACTATACAGTAAGTTATAAGGTTTGAAGTTAACTTAAATCGCACAAGAGAACTTGGTGAAATTTTGTTGCATGCATGGTGTCTAAGAATTAGATGTTTGACAGGCAGTTGTGCTAGGCTATGAATCCACGATACTGTTTTAAAGGCGGTGGCAAACGAGGAAATATTGTTGCGGAAACATTGTTGCTCATGACGTTTCCTTGCGCACGCAAACTGGGAAACATTATTTTGTTGCGGACACAAAATGTTTCTGAACAAAATCAGATACATTTTTTGTGTCCCGGACACAAAATTTGTGTCCGCAACAAATGTTGCGCGCGCGGGCAAACGGGGAAACATTCGCGTCGGCAACAATGTGTCCGCAACAATGTGACCTCGTTTGCCAGAGCCTTAACACTGACTGACATACAAGCAACCGAAAGCAAATGTTTTCTGCAAGATTATGTGGTCGTATGTGGCTGAAACATAAACAAAATGGATTCAGTATAGATTACAGGAAAACTGGCGATATCTTTAGAATTGTCGCTGAAAAATAATCAAAGGCGGACTTTAAAATGAGAAAGTTGGAAATCGGTTACATGATAAGAAAAATAATACAAATACAACCTTTAATTTCCCTCGGCAGTGTTTATAGCACAAGTGCTAGAAGGGCCGAGAAAACAACTGAAAAAAAAAAAAATGATTCAAACTGAACTTAACGTTGCAAGGAACCCAAATGGCCGAGAAACAAATCCAGGTAGTCGTCAGAGCGGGACTCGAACCCAGGACTGCCCAATTGTGAGTCCGACACGCTGACTGACCACTCGGTGTATATTATTGCTGGTTTCAGTGTCACGCCATTCAAAATAAAAATCAAAACCGTTCAGTAGATAAAGTCCAGAATCTGGGAAAAGAAAGAAAGTAAATATCCAAAGTCCCTTGCCAAGACTTAGGTTACAGCAATTTTTTCTTAAGCAAGATATGCGGAGAAATGTTTTCCCCAAATTTATAGAGATTTGTATGGAGACGCCATGCTGGAGCCTATCCGGATGTGCTCCAACATGGCGGCCGGAAACCAACAGAAACATCTGTCACTGAGTTTGGCTACAAAAGCGGGAACTTGTTCCTTGAGCCGGGAACTCAAGAACATTCAAATAATACTTTTTCCAATACATGAACTGTTCAGATAGCCGAATTTCCCGAAATAATCCACTTTTTAAACCAGCATGACAGCTCTCTCGGCCGTCACTGATGTAAATGCCGCGTCATGCAGAAGCTTAGAAATTAAATTCAAGCGTAGTCTATCACAAAACCAAGGACCCATGAGCGAAAATTTGTATGAATACTTGTTTTCAGCTGCTCTTAGACATTATGAAAATAAAATCTCAGGGGGATCAATAGTTTCCTAGTTTGAATTTAGTGACTTCATGTGAAAGCCCCCAATATACGTCGTTTGTACTCAAAGGGATGCTTCCTTGGTAGCGTTGCGCAGTTGAAGCTGGCAAGTTTTAGCCGAGTCATGAAAATTGTGGAAAAAGAATAAAAATATAATAATTCGGGGTAGCATTATGGCAAATTTATGAAGCAATGTATTTTAAAGTTTTTACACAAAAATTGTATCTCTATTTAGCTTAAAACGTCAGTCAACAACTTGAGTGTCCGACTTCTATTTTTTCTCATTATTTATTTTTACAAAAAAAATCGAGTTAGGCACAAAGATAAACAGAAACATCGATAATAAAAAAAAGAAACTAAACTTTTCCTCAAAAAGAGTTAAATTCGTTTATAAACTTTTCCTCTATAAATTGAAAAAATAAATTAATGAACTTCACTTAGTTTACCTTAATCGAAACTTGCGGTATTGCCAAAGCAAGTCGAGAAGACTTTTGTACTAAGTAACGCTGCTTAAAGGAAACGAAAAATTGTTCATGGACTTTTCTTTCTTTTTTTTTTTCTAATTAAGCCGGGAAAATAAAGTCTGTTCATGGGAATAAAAACAAAAGGCATCTAGTTGACGAAACTCAAAGACATTTCGAAAAACATTTCTGGCACGTTGATCAGGAATAGGATACAAAAAAACCCCATGAAATTTAAGTTAATCAATAAAATGCTGCCCCCTTTAAATTGCCGCTTTGGTTTGATTTGATGTTAAACCGATCATTCCCAAAATTTGAGTCAACATTGTGCCAAACCCTAAAACAGAAATACAGCATATGGCTCAGCTCAAGAGAATCAGGAGTTAGTTTTATACTTTTACCTCTGTAACTGCAGTCTTGCAAAGTTCAAGCGCCCTGAAATAAAAAAAAGTGAAAGAGAAACTGCTACATGCAAAACACTTATCTTAGGAAGTTCTTTTCACGAGGAAGTTCTTCTCACGCCTTGTCGGATACAGATATAAATCACAATTAGATGTCTGATCGGGGGAAATAATTTATCAAGATAAGATCGTTTTCATTAATTTCTTGTCGAAAGCATTCTCATTCGTTGTACACATGGTGTATCCGTTTAGGGCGTTTTAGTGTCTCTTTGTCATATTAATAACAATAAAATTTATGAAACCCGTTTGAAAGGTGGCAGGCGAGGTCTCCAGTAGTATTTAAAGAATGCAGGCAGGCAACTTTATAACCTAATACGATTTTCAACATCACATACATAGAGTAACTTCAACACCAGGTAACCACTTTACTTTTAACAAAAAGTTTTTTTGTTGCTCGACGTATTTTTAGAAGCAACGTTTATTGCTAATAGTATTTTGCTTTCAGAACTCTAAGGAGCTAAGCAATTGCTCTCAGTCTGACAAAATCTCAGTTGCATTTAGTGGTTAATTTATTTTCCTGCAGAGTACAAATTGTTTTCTATTTAGCCATACGTATACGTAAAAAATAGATTTTTCATAAGCTTCAAGCAACTATTAACGCACCCGAAGTTTAGATGTTGCGTTTCAAATGGTACTGATACAATTTATTTCGTAAAAGAACAAAAACTCATGAATTCACCTGTTTTATCTTAACCTAAAAATGAATGTTTCCCTGAAAAAAACTTCTTTCAACAAAGTGACTAGCTTGTTTGAAAGAAATATTGAGTTGCAGAAACTTTTCACTGTTAAAATTCTAAGAAAAGAGGAAAACCAAATTTTCGTTTTCTTCCATCGATTGCTAAACCAGCTAGAATTGAGATAAAGTCTTGATGTACTACTGAATTCTCAAGACTAGCAATAAAATAAAAGGAGAATTTATGGTTTGTACGTTCGTTAACGTTAAAGATTCCACGGAGGCCTCTATCATGTATCTTAAGAAGTTTTTTGTTAACGAAGAAAGTGGCAAGCTACAACAGGGGATTTGATAAAATCAGCTCTCGAGATATGCTCTTTGCAAGAAGAATATATAGCTCTAGTCATTAGATAACTTATTATCCTTACCAAACCGAAAAATCTAGCAATGGGAAAACTCTTGTCAAGTCGAAAAATGCTAATGCTGATAAGTCAGACTGCTTGACAAGTTCTTTACAGCTAATGCTTCAGTTAGACATCCCATGCAAATAATGTTTGCATTTGCATGCAAAGTATGTCATTGACAGGATTTTTGCAAAACTCACTCAAACTGATACGAAAACTACGCCATGACTTGACAAATTAAGATAAAAAGTTGTGATTTAGATGTCAACTTTTCCACACTGTCACGCTGCACTTGAAAACCTAGGGTAATTCCAAAATTCGCTATTAAATCATGAAAATTCAGGAATCTTACAAAATCTCTATTTTGAAAAGATTATGAAAAACTTTCTTCGGTTTATTCATATATATGAATAAGAATGGTTTCTTCGACAGAAATCTTTCAAAATCTCTAACTTAATTTGAAAAGATTTTGAAGAGTACATATATATAAATTAGAATGATTTCTTCGTCTTTAAAAACCTTTAGGAATCTAGAGTGCTAGCAAACGAGAGTTGAATTAGTAAAAGTAGATTTATTTGAGTACGTCTTGTGATTCGAAAAAAAATGAGCCTGAATTTGCTCTCATAACTAATAGGTGATGTTGACAGCTTTTGTACCATACGTAAGCAAGCAACTAAATTCTCTGAGCAGCAAAACTGTTTTGTGTTGAATCACGGATTAGAAAAATACATGAAAAAATATCAATTGGGTGGCTTTTACAGTTTCTTTAATAACAAGAAACAGTAACAAAGTAGCTCGTTTGAATTTCGAAGGCAGATTAGTGTTGTATGCTGGTCAATCTTCGTGTGTATGTTTGTCAAGCAATAGTCCTTCCTCAGGCTCTAATAGGTTTAGGCTGTTCTCATCAAATGTGTCGTTTGGCACCGACTGATCGTCCCAGTTGTTTTGAAACATCGAATTTATAGAAATGTTTTTGATTCATTGCCCCCTCCCATATTTTTCGGATGCTCTCAAAGTTAAATACGCTTCGTAGACGTCTTCGAGTGACTCTGACTGACATCTTACTCAACCCTCTTAGTGACGCATGTAGACACCTTTTAAAGTGACAATGGCTCAAGCTGCGAAATGAAAGGAAGATACAATCAAGGTTCCCGTGGACTAATACATTTTTGAATTTGACAATATTTCTTTTTCCCGCTTTAGTTTACTCTATTTTATTTTATTCTTCCACTAAACGAGTGGGTCACTTTTGTATGCGTGTAAGAGAGAACGATAGTGAACTATTTCTGCAAGCATCACCTCTTCAAATTTTCTGCCCTTGTAAAACCACTTCAACTACAAACTGCACCACGATACACCGAAAAAACGCTATGTTGAATCTTTCTATTTATTTGTCAAATGCAAGCCCCTCGCGAGAGACCATTTTGAAAACCTCTCTCAGATAAATAAAGTAGTTAATTTCTTTTTTTTTTGCATTATGACTTAAATTAAATTAATGGTCTAAAAACTACTCCAATATTAATAAAAACCTGCCCACGTGCTTTCTTATCTGCTTGGGGGATGTTTTAAGATGTTTGATTTGTTTATGTAATTTGTCAAAAACACCCACGTTAAGTTAATCAAAATGGCCTACGTGGGTCCATTGATTTCCTTCCTCCCGTGGAAGTAATTCTTCGCCCAACACGCAAGCTGAATACGTAAACAGAGATTGCAAACATTTTTTGCTCTAGTTTTCTCTCCTTGATTGTGTGAAGCTTTTTACCAATCTTTTTCTGCTTTCTCTTTGTTTTCTTTTGTTTTTGTTTTTTTCGTTTGGTAAATGAATTAATTAATATTCAGCTGTGTCGACAAGGATTGTTCTACAGAACCGTCAAAGCGATGCGATAGTGTCGAAAGGTATTGTGGATGATAGTGTTTCGCCGTTGCCTGGTTGAAGCTCGAGATGTTTCAGTGTAATTTTCGATACTTGCTGAAACATCATGTGAACCTCAGTCAAGCAGCCCGAAAATGTTACTAAACATGATACTTTTCGGCATTGTTGGCGTAGTACAACGTTTGTCGAAGCTTATACGTAATCGTACCATTTTGGTATGCTTCGTTGGCATATCACAGAGTTTGGACGAGGCGTGGTTCGACCAAGTGAGCATGATATCGTAGCCATATTAAGTCAGTGACTTGATATCAAAGGGTATCAGAACAGTGGACACGGTCTCTGATTGGTTAATAAGCCCGTTCAATATTTAACAATTATTCCTCGAGCCCGAATGGGCTCTGAGTCAATAGCCCATGAGGCCGAAGGCCGAATGGGCTATTTACTCAGAGGCCACGAGGGCGAGAGGAATAATTGTTTTAGTAAAATCCAACTAGTTAGTCAAAAAAATATCGGAACAAAACATCTTTCGCTAGTTAAAGCGATTCAGCCGCTATTGTTTTGGTTTTCAAAGCCGGCGCTTTTCGCTACTAGTGGGCTATAACAAATAGCCTACTAGTAGCTCAACCAATCAGAACGGAGCATTGATAATAGACCACTAGTTGGATTTTACTAAATCAATATATTCTAACATGGCTCCGTGGCTTTCCGCACAAGCCTCGGAGCCATTCTGGAATATCGAGATATCGAACGTGGTCTGTTGCGGTTACGGTAAAGCTGTGAATCGTAAAGATTGTTATATACATTATCACAATGATTGCCGCTCTGGGGAGAACGAGGAGGACTTTTAATACTTGTCTATGAGGCCTGTTATAATCAGACTATGATCTGAAATTGGGACATACGCGACTGCAAATATGTTAGTTCACTTTGCAAATTTTGGAATGTTTTAGTAGAGTAACACGAGTTCAAGAAACCCAATAGCTTTGGAACGTGTTAGAGTTAGTCCTGGAGAAAAAGTAACTATTTCCAAGGTCATAATATCTCGTCTAAGAATTTCTACAAGTAATACCGGCGTGTAAGAACAACTGAACCTTAGTTTTGAAAGTTAGCCTAAACAGGCTATTTTGTATTTGGTCTCTACTGAGAATTTACAATGGGCTACTTAGTGTCTTACGAGCTTACAATAGTCCAGCAACTAGTCTATATCAGCCTCATCTTTTGCCTACCTGTAAAAGAGATAGAGTTTTGCTCAAAATGACTGTTCTTGGGTTGCACTGTCACGCAATTCAAAAATAATTCGTAAACCATTCAGTGTATAAAGTCAATAAATTATAATGTGATAATTGATAAATAAATAACACGCTTTTTCAAGTTTTAAGTCTGTACGTTTTCCCAAACTTGCAAGAAATGTACAGAGCCCAGTATTGAGCCGACATGTTGGTGTACCTCCAAGGGACACCAATATGGCGTCCGGAAATTAGTGCAAGCAGCTGGTACTTACTTTGGCTATCTTGGCCACTGTTTATCTGAACTACTCAAGCAGACATTTAAATAAGCACTGTTCCTAATACTGTAACTTCTAAAAAGGCTAAAAATCCCGAGATAAGTACTGATATATTTTTTGACAAACACGTTCATAGTTTTATGAGAAGGAGTGTTTTTTTTTATCCTCATCAGACATAAGAGATGATATATTTTTATCTGTTTACAATTTTACAGCTCAGCGCGCTTCGTTTGAAAACCAGAGCATTTTGAAATTTAGGTTAGGGTTATAGAGGTGCGTGACACAAGGCTACGAAGGAGTTTTTTTGAAAAATATTTACATATCTCACGATTTTGAGCCTTTTTTAAAAGTTAGAGCATTAGGAAAAGTGCTCATGTAAATACTTATTTATTCAGTACTGATAATCAGTCGCCTAGACAGCCAAAGTAAATTCGAGATGTTTATATTGTTTTCTGGCCGCCATATTGGTGTACTACCAGTGAGTATAGCAAGATGGCGTTTTCATACTGGGCTCAGTAAATTTCTGCAAAAAATTTCGACGAATATCTGAAGTTTGGGAGAGGGGGCGGTTTTGATTTACTTGCCCCGCTGACTTTCCTCCCATCTGTCATTTCACTGGCTTTTTCCACTGGTTGCGGGTTTTCGATTTCTTTTTTATTGCGTGACAGTGAAAACGATCTTTGGATTCTTGCAGCTGACATTGAGCCTTGTTACCTCAACAGAAGTGAACATGAAATCACAGGTGTTACGTCTCCATGCCACTCTCTTATTCATCTGCGTTGCTTGTTTTGAGATGCATGGAGCAGTACAGGAGGTCTGTACGACCGTACCGTATGATGTGGATGTTAGAGTTGTCGGCTGTCAGTCGAGAACCGTCCAACTTAACATTTGTGCAGGAACCTGCCTTTCTGAGGAATCCCGGAAAGGTGAAAAATGTTGGTGTTGCAAGCCTGCTAGCAGAGTACCTGTTGATGTTCATATTCTATGCCAAAGTGGAAACGGTGCTTATAAACAGATCAAAACAGTGTACGAACACGTCCAATGCACTTGTTCGAGATGCTTTGAAAACTAAATTATGATGGGTGTTATTCACGATAGTGGCTCTATTGGGGATATTCCTTTGTGGTGTAAATGAGACACATTCATATATATTATTAACTGGTCATTTAACCTAAAATCCTGGCCAAACGGACATGAAGAGACTTGAAATTACGTTGGGTTGCCAAATGGACTCGCCTGTTTCCTCGCAAGTACTAGAAATTAAAACATTTCAAGGCTGCGGGCTCAGTCTCGCGCGGCTAATATCCTGTGATTCATTGGCTAATAGGTTGCTTTAATTAACAATTGGACTACGAGCCCGAGTTTTCTACGAGCAGATAGTCAACGAGGCGCAGCCGAGTTGACTATCGCTCGTAGAAAACGAGGGCGAGTAGTCTAATTGTTTTAGTATAAATTTACCGTAGTCTCATTGCATAAAAGAAAAAAATGTCAAGTAACGCGTAGAAAAGAACTGTTTTATTATGTTACATCAGGTTGAAACATGATGCGTGATGTGCACTGATGCGTAACTGTTGACTATCAGCAGATAGTCAACGGTAATATAGCCAATCAAATTCGCGGATTCACAATAGACTACGGTAAGTTTATACTAACAACGAATAGACGTCACTCAACTTGCGTTGACTTAGGTTGGGTGGCCAAGCAGTGAAAAACTCGCAGACTTGCGTGCGAATTTGATCTCGAAGAAAATGAGCGCAAGTCATCGCAAGTCAATGCAAGTGGACGCAAAGCCTGGTAAAACCGAGTCGCCGTGTTACTTGGCGCTATTGGCGAGTTTGGCGAGTCTGTTTGGTCAGGGCTTTAAAATTACCGTTTCCATTTTCGGTCGAAACTGAGAATATACCCCTCTCAGCCTTTTAGAGACTCTCAAGTTTCATCGGCATCACAAAGGACACTCAATACTCCGCGGTTCTATCGTGAATTAGATTCATCAAGGTAGCAATATTCTATAATACTGAACAGAAATATGAATGACCTAGGCATACCCATCGACATAAATGTTCCCTATTAAGATTTAAAGTTACGATATAGTCTTCAAAAGAAAAGGAAAAAAAGATATTAAATAGAGCTGTATTGATTACAAGTGTAACTAAGCCCTGGATCACAGTAACTGTGAATAAGCAATCTCTAGGATTCCATTTGTTTAGCGATACTGAGATTAAACAGTAGCAATGAGGGCGCTGTG
>JAHPZR010025128.1:0-10000 GCA_019787425.1 Platygyra sinensis
AATCGATGGAAGAAAACGAAAATTTGGTTTTCCTCTTTTCTTAGAATTTTAACAGTGAAAAGTTTCTACAACTCAATATTTCTTTCAAACAAGCTAGTCACTTTGTTGAAAGAAGTTTTTTCAGGGAAACATTCATTTTTAGGTTAAGATAAAACAGGTGAATTCATGAGTTTTTGTTCTTTTACGAAATAAATTGTATCAGTACCATTTGAAACGCAACATCTAAACTTCGGGTGCGTTAATAGTTGCTTGAAGCTTATGAAAAATCTATTTTTTACTTATACGTATGGCTAAATAGAAAACAATTTGTACTCTGCAGGAAAATAAATTAACCACTAAATGCAACTGAGATTTTGTCAGACTGAGAGCAATTGCTTAGCTTCTTAGAGTTCTGAAAGCAAATTACTATTAGCAGTAAACGTTGCTTCTAAAAATACGTCGAGCAACAAAAAAACTTTTTTGTTAAAAGTAAAGTGGTTACCTGGTGTTGAAGTCACTCTATGTGATGTTGAAAATCGTATTAGGTTATAAAGTTGCCTGCCTGCATTCTTTAAATACTACTGGAGACATCGCCTGCCACCTTTCAAATGGGTTTCATAAATGTTATTGTTATTAATATGACAAAGAGACACTAAAACGCCCTAAACGGATACACCATGTGTACAACAAATGAGAGTGCTTTCGACAAGGAATTAATGAAAAAGATCTTATCTTGATAAATTATTTCCCCGATCAGACATCTAATTGTGATTTATATCTGTATCCGACAAGGCGTGAGAAGAACTTCCTCGTGAAAAGAACTTCCTAAGATAAGTGTTTTGCATGTAGCAGTTTCTCTTTCACTTTTTTTTATTTCAGGGCGCTTGAACTTTGCAAGACTGCAGTTACAGAGGTAAAAGTACAAAACTAATTGTGATTCTCTTGAGCTGAGTCATATGCTGTATTTCTGTTCTAGGGTTTGGCACAATGTTGACTCAAATTTTGGGAATGATCGGTTTAACATCAAATCAAACCAAAGCGGCAATTTAAAGGGGCAGCATTTTATTGATTAACTTAAATTTCATGGGTTTTTTTGTATCCAATTCCTGATCAACGTGCCAGAAATGTTTTTTCGAAATGTCTTTGAGTTTCGTTAACTAGATGCCTTTTGATTTTATTCCCACGAACGGACTTTATTTTCCCGGCTTAATTAGAAAAAAAAGAAAGAAAAGTCCATGAACAATTTTTCGTTTCCTTTAAGCAGCGTTACTGAGTACAAAAGTCTTTTCGACTTGCATTGGCATTATCGCAAGTTTCGATTAAGGTAAACGAAGTGAAGTTCAATAATTTATTTTGTCAATTTATAGAGGAAAAGTTTATAAACGAATTGAGTTTAACTCTTTTGAGGAAAAGTTTAGTTTCTTTTTTTTATTATCAATGTTTCTGTTTATCTTTGTGCCTAACTCGATTTTTTTGTAAAAATAACTGAATAATGATAAAAAATAGAAGTCGGACGCTCAAGTTGTTGACTGACGTTTTAAGCTAAATAGAGATACAATTTTTGTGTGAAAAAATTAAAATACATTGCTTTATAAATTTGCGATAATGCTTCCCCGAATTATTATATTTTTATTCCTTTTCCACAATTTTCATGACTCGGCTAAAACTTGCCAGCTTCAACTGCGCAACGCTACCAAAAAAGCATCCCTTTGAGTACAAACGACGTATATTGGGGGCTTTCACATGATGTCACTAAATTCAAACTAGGAAACTATTGATCCCCCTGAGATTTTATTTTCATAATGTCTTAGAGCAGCTGAAAACAAGCATTCATACAAATTTTCGCTCATGGGTCCCTGATTTTGTGATAAACGACATTTGAATTAAATTTCTAAGCTTTTGCGTGACGCGGCATTTACATCAGTCAGTGACGGCCGAGAGAGCTGTCATGCTGGTTTAAAAATGAATTATTTCGGGAAATTCGGCTATCTGAACAGTTCATGTATTAGAAAAAGTATTATTTGAATGTTCTTGCGTTCCCGGCTCAAGGGACAAGTTCTCGCTTTTGTAGCAAAACTCAGTTACAGATGTTTCTGTTAGTTTCCGGCCGCCATGTTGGAGCACATCCGGATGGGCTCCAGCATGGCGTCTCTATACAAATCTCTATAAATTCGGGGAAAACATTTCTCCGCATATCTTCCTTAAGAAAAAATTGCTGTAACCTAAGTCTTGGCAAGGGACTTTGCATATTTACTTTCTTTCTTTTCCCAGATTCTGGACCAGTTTATCTAATGAACGGTTTTGATTTTTTTTTCAATACACTTCGTCCTTTGCCATTTGGTGTCTTCCCATTCTAATCAAAGTTAAATTAAAAACTCGTCACCAATGACTAGTGAATTGTTGCGCAGGTGAAATATGGTGAATTATTGCCCTCGCGGTCTTCTAAAGTCCGGTTTTCGCGCGTTACTTCTTGTTCATTGCGCAACTAGTTCAAGCCTACCTTTAACTTTGTCCATATTTAAATAATCAATAAACAAAGGGCTGCTTTCAATTCACAATTTAACGGTTGGAAGCCGAAACCTTTAAAAAGTAGCTTCAGATGTATTTCCAAGACTTGAAACTAGGCTATGTCACAACTTCAATTGATAAGACAATGTTAAGTTAGTTTAAACGAGAAATCTTTCATTCGCAAAGCCGCAAAATGTATAAAATTGAAACGTGATGTTTTTCATCAACTGAATTCAAAACAATATACTTAGAAGCTGTTTGTTTACCTGTTGTTCAATGAACAAACAATCTAGTCAAGTTTTAATAGACTTTGAGTTAATTACTTTTTATAAGCTAAAAAAATGAAATCTTTGGAGATGGCAGTTTTATTATAAGCTGTTTTTATTTTCGTTTTTCCGGACTTTTATATATATCCAAGACACGCGGGGGGGTTTTTTTTATGAAACAAAAGATAAGGAAGAATAAACTGAACTCGTTAAGACTACAAGTCCTCAGCTAAAACTCAAGTACACCTGGCTTCCGACTTCATTGTTAAAAAATTGATCAGAAACCAAAAGACGGGAACCTGAGTCGAGGACGAATACAACTGCACTCAAGACTACAGCCGCAGAGTCGAAGCAATTACAAATCCACCCAGGTATGCTAGCCAAAAGTAACCAAATGATAGATTGTTCTATCTAAATCAATGAAATCACAGGTAGTGGAAGTGTAAAACATTTGAATTTTGCTTGTAATGAACCTTTGTAACTTCTGTTAGAGTTATCAAGGAAATTTCTTTATACATCAAGTCTTCCTAAAAACCACATCAAATTGAACGACTTGAGAAAAAATTATATATATATAAGTGTTTATCACGTTAGTCATAATTAAAATCTGGTAACTTTTCTATATAGCCTGAGTTAACAGAAAATATCTAACATTTTGTAAACCAGTCAATTTGGGCTTTAACTAAATTCAGTTAACAAGCATATCATAAAAACCTTAACAAAAAGCGGGGAAAATTAGAATATGTTTTCATCCTTATTTATGGTTGAGCTTTGATTAAAAATCCAGGCCCCGATCACTAGTATTATCTGGCTATCGTTTTACTGAGTTATTTTTCCCAACAATTTTTATCTTCTAGCAAGTTTGTAGGATATTAAACGTGTATAAGTAAGATAGCCTGATTTCATTACGATTTTCGCTTTTTTCCGCGGTTTTTCTTAAATTTCTGTAAGCATGAAGGATTCGTGGTTTATCGAAAGTTCTCCTAAACTATACAGTAAGTTATAAGGTTTGAAGTTAACTTAAATCGCACAAGAGAACTTGGTGAAATTTTGTTGCATGCATGGTGTCTAAGAATTAGATTTTTGACAGGCAGTTGTGCTAGGCTATGAATCCACGATACTGTTTTAAAGGCGGTGGCAAACGAGGAAATATTGTTGCGGAAACATTGTTGCTCATGACGTTTCCTTGCGCACGCAAACTGGGAAACATTATTTTGTTGCGGACACAAAATGTTTCTGAACAAAATCAGATACATTTTTTGTGTCCCGGACACAAAATTTGTGTCCGCAACAAATGTTGCGCGCGCGGGCAAACGGGGAAACATTCGCGTCGGCAACAATGTGTCCGCAACAATGTGACCTCGTTTGCCAGAGCCTTAACACTGACTGACATACAAGCAACCGAAAGCAAATGTTTTCTGCAAGATTATGTGTGTGGTCGTATGTGGCTGAAACATAAACAAAATGGATTCAGTATAGATTACAGGAAAACTGGCGATATCTTTAGAATTGTCGCTGAAAAATAATCAAAGGCGGACTTTAAAATGAGAAAGTTGGAAATCGGTTACATGATAAGAAAAATAATACAAATACAACCTTTAATTTCCCTCGGCAGTGTTTATAGCACAAGTGCTAGAAGGGCCGAGAAAACAACTGAAAAAATAAATGATTTAAACTGAACTTAACATTGCTAGGAACCCAAATGGCCGAGAAACAAATCGAGGTAGTCGTCAGAGCGGGACTCGAACCCAGGACTGCCGAATTGTGAGTCCGACACGCTGACTGACCACTCGGTGTATATTATTGCTGGTTTCAGTGTCACGCCATTCAAAATAGAACGAAATAAAATCAAAACCGTTCATTAGATAAACTGGTCCAGAATCTGGGAAAAGAAAGAAAGTAAATATGCAAAGTCCCTTGCCAAGACTTAGGTTACAGCAATTTTTTCTTAAGGAAGATATGCGGAGAAATGTTTTCCCCGAATTTATAGAGATTTGTATAGAGACGCCATGCTGGAGCCCATCCGGATGTGCTCCAACATGGCGGCCGGAAACTAACAGAAACATCTGTAACTGAGTTTTGCTACAAAAGCGAGAACTTGTCCCTTGAGCCGGGAACGCAAGAACATTCAAATAATACTTTTTCTAATACATGAACTGTTCAGATAGCCGAATTTCCCGAAATAATTCATTTTTAAACCAGCATGACAGCTCTCTCGGCCGTCACTGACTGATGTAAATGCCGCGTCACGCAAAAGCTTAGAAATTTAATTCAAATGTCGTTTATCACAAAATCAGGGACCCATGAGCGAAAATTTGTATGAATGCTTGTTTTCAGCTGCTCTAAGACATTATGAAAATAAAATCTCAGGGGGATCAATAGTTTCCTAGTTTGAATTTAGTGACATCATGTGAAAGCCCCCAATATACGTCGTTTGTACTCAAAGGGATGCTTTTTTGGTAGCGTTGCGCAGTTGAAGCTGGCAAGTTTTAGCCGAGTCATGAAATTGTGGAAAAGGAATAAAAATATAATAATTCGGGGAAGCATTATCGCAAATTTATAAAGCAATGTATTTTAATTTTTTCACACAAAAATTGTATCTCTATTTAGCTTAAAACGTCAGTCAACAACTTGAGCGTCCGACTTCTATTTTTTATCATTATTCAGTTATTTTTACAAAAAAATCGAGTTAGGCACAAAGATAAACAGAAACATTGATAATAAAAAAAAGAAACTAAACTTTTCCTCAAAAAGAGTTAAACTCAATTCGTTTATAAACTTTTCCTCTATAAATTGACAAAATAAATTATTGAACTTCACTTCGTTTACCTTAATCGAAACTTGCGATAATGCCAATGCAAGTCGAAAAGACTTTTGTACTCAGTAACGCTGCTTAAAGGAAACGAAAAATTGTTCATGGACTTTTCTTTCTTTTTTTTCTAATTAAGCCGGGAAAATAAAGTCCGTTCGTGGGAATAAAATCAAAAGGCATCTAGTTAACGAAACTCAAAGACATTTCGAAAAACATTCTGGCACGTTGATCAGGAATTGGATACAAAAAAACCCATGAAATTTAAGTTAATCAATAAAATGCTGCCCCTTTAAATTGCCGCTTTGGTTTGATTTGATGTTAAACCGATCATTCCCAAAATTTGAGTCAACATTGTGCCAAACCCTAGAACAGAAATACAGCATATGACTCAGCTCAAGAGAATCACAAATTAGTTTTGTACTTTTACCTCTGTAACTGCAGTCTTGCAAAGTTCAAGCGCCCTGAAATAAAAAAAAAGTGAAAGAGAAACTGCTACATGCAAAACACTTATCTTAGGAAGTTCTTTTCACGAGGAAGTTCTTCTCACGCCTTGTCGGATACAGATATAAATCACAATTAGATGTCTGATCGGGGGAAATAATTTATCAAGATAAGATCTTTTTCATTAATTCCTTGTCGAAAGCACTCTCATTTGTTGTACACATGGTGTATCCGTTTAGGGCGTTTTAGTGTCTCTTTGTCATATTAATAACAATAACATTTATGAAACCCATTTGAAAGGTGGCAGGCGATGTCTCCAGTAGTATTTAAAGAATGCAGGCAGGCAACTTTATAACCTAATACGATTTTCAACATCACATAGAGTGACTTCAACACCAGGTAACCACTTTACTTTTAACAAAAAAGTTTTTTTGTTGCTCGACGTATTTTAGAAGCAACGTTTACTGCTAATAGTAATTTGCTTTCAGAACTCTAAGAAGCTAAGCAATTGCTCTCAGTCTGACAAAATCTCAGTTGCATTTAGTGGTTAATTTATTTTCCTGCAGAGTACAAATTGTTTTCTATTTAGCCATACGTATAAGTAAAAAATAGATTTTTCATAAGCTTCAAGCAACTATTAACGCACCCGAAGTTTAGATGTTGCGTTTCAAATGGTACTGATACAATTTATTTCGTAAAAGAACAAAACTCATGAATTCACCTGTTTTATCTTAACCTAAAAATGAATGTTTCCCTGAAAAAACTTCTTTCAACAAAGTGACTAGCTTGTTTGAAAGAAATATTGAGTTGTAGAAACTTTCACTGTTAAAATTCTAAGAAAAGAGGAAAACCAAATTTTCGTTTTCTTCCATCGATTGCTAAACCAGCTAGAATTGAGATAAAGTCTTGATGTACTACTGAATTCTCAAAACTAGCAATAAAATAAAAGGAGAATTTATGGTTGTATGTTCGTTAACGTTAAAGATTCCACGGAGGCTTCTATCATGTATCTTAAGAAGTTTTTATTAACGAAGAAAGTGGCAAGCTACAACAGGGGATTTGATAAAATCAGCTCTCGAGATATGCACTTTGCAAGAAGAATATATAGCTCTAGTCATTAGATAACTTATTATCCTTACCAAACCGAAAAATCTAGCAATGGGAAAACTCTTGTCAAGTCGAAAAATGCAAATGCCGATAAGTCAGACTGCTTGACAAGTTCTTTACAGCTAATGCTTCAGTTAGACATCCCATGCAAATACTGTTAACATTTGCATGCAAAGTATGTCATTGACAGGATTTTTGCAAAACTCACTCAAACTGATACGAAAACTACGCCATGACTTGACAAATTAAGATAAAAAGTTGTGATTTAGATGTCAACTTTTCCACACTGTCACGCTGCTCTTGAAAACCTAGGGTAATTCCAAAATTCGCTATTAAATCATGAAAATTCAGGACTCTTACAAATCTCTATTTTGAAAAGATTGTGGAAAACTTTCTTCGGTTTATTCATATATATAAATAAGAATGATTTCTTCGTCTTTAAAAACCTTTAGGAATCTAGACTGCTAGCAAACGAGAGTTGAATCAGTAAAAGTAGACTGATTTATTTGAGTACGTCTTGTGATTCGAAATAAAATGAGCCTGAATTTGCTATCATAACTAATAGGTGATGTTGACAGCTTTTGTACCATACGGAAGCAAGCAACTAAATTCTCTGAGCAGCAAAACTGTTTTGTGTTGAATCACGGATTAGAAAAATACATGAAAAAATATCAATTGGGTGGCTTTTACAGTTTCTTTAATAACAAGAAACAGTAACAAAGTAGCTCGTTTGAATTTCGAAGGCAGATTAGTGTTGTATGCTGGTCAATCTTCGTGTGTATGTTTGTCAAGCAATATTCCTTCCTCAGGCTCTAATAGGTTTAGGCTGTTCTCATCAAATGTGTCGTTTGGCACCGACTGATCGTCCCAGTTGTTTTGAAACATCGAATTTATAGAAATGTTTTTGATTCATTGTCCCCTCCCATATATTTCGAATGCTCTCAAAGTTTAATACGCTTCGTAGACGTCTTCGAGTGACTGACTGACATCTTACTCAACCCTCTTAGTGACGCATGTAGACACCTTTTAAAGTGAGAATGGCTCAAGCTGCGAAATGAAAGGAAGATACAATCAAGGTTCCCGTGGACTAATACATTTTGAATTTGACAATATTTCTTTTTCCCGCTTTAGTTTACTCTATTTTATTTTATTCTTCCACTAAACGAGTGGGTCACTTTTGTATGCGTGTAAGAGAGAACGATAGTGAACTATTTCTGCAAGCATCACCTCTTCAAATTTTCTGCCCTTGTAAAACCACTTCAACTACAAACTGCACCACGATACACCGAAAAAAACGCTATGTTGAATCTTTCTATTTATTTGTCAAATGCAAGCCCCTCGCGAGAGACCATTTTGAAAACCTCTCTCAGATAAATAAAGTAGTTAATTTCTTTTTTCTTTTGCATTATGACTTAAATTAAATTAATGGTCTAAAAACTACTCCAAAATTAATAAAAATCTGCCCACGTGCTTTCTTATCTGCTTGGGGGGTGTTTTAAGATGTTTGATTTGTTTATGTAATTTGTCAAAAACACCCACGTTAAGTTAATCAAATGGTCTACGTGGGTCCATTGATTTCCTTCCTCCCGTGCAAGTAATTCTTCGCCCAACACGCAAGCTGAATACGTAAACAGAGATTGCAAACATTTTTTGCTTTAGTTTTCTCTCCTTGATTGTGTGAAGCTTTTTACCAATCGTTTTCTGCTTTCTCTTTGTTTTCTTTTGTTTATGAATTAATTAATATTCAGCTGTGTCGACAAGGATTGTTCTACAGAACCGTCAAAGCGATGGGATAGTGTCGAAAGGTATTGTGGATGATAGTGTTTCGCCGTTGCCTGGTCGAAGCTCGAGATGTTTCAGTGTAATTCTCGATACTTGCTGAAATATCATGTGAACCTCAGTCAAGCAGCCCGAAAATGTTACTAAACATGATACTTTTCGGCATTATTGGCGTAGCACAACGTTTGTCGAAGCTTATACGTAATCGTACCATTTTGGTATGCTTCGTTGGCATATCAGAGAGTTTGGACGAGGCGTGGTTCGACCAAGTGAGCATGATATCGTAGCCATATTAAGTCAGTGACTTGATATCAAAGGGTATCAGAACAGTGGACACGGTCTCTGATTGGTTAATAAACCCGTTCAATATTTAACAATTATTCCTCGAGCCCGAATGGGCTCTGAGCAGGAGCCATAATCAGGGACGGAGACCGTAAGCGCGCGCCATTTCTAGTATTGGGGTTGGCGCCATGATATGGGACAATTTTTCTATTTTTAGAACAAATTGCGCCATCGCCTGCGGCACACGCGCGTGCATTGCAGCGAGGATTTTCGCGGATGTCGCGCAGGGGAAATGGCGTCCGAAATTCCCGAAATCGGTTATGCTTTTGGCCCACAACTCAACGCCTTTATGACTGTTGGAATTTTGCTTCAGTATTTTCGCCGTAAGCTGCTCCAGTTTGAGTGAAGACAGTGCCGAATTTAGGTATGTTCCGCTTTATATCGCTGATCAAGTTGAGTTCAGCTGCTCGTTTTATGTACAAGAACTTCACATTACTCCAATCTAAATTTTACACATGAAGATGATTAACAGCTTTTCCATAACAGAGAAAAAAAACTAGATGAATTGGATATAGCAGCGTTTAGGCCCAATAAGTGACAATAGGTTTATGTCCGTAGATGCTGCTTAGTTTTGTTTGTGTAAAAATCCAATAAATTGTCTGTTGTCGATGAATGAGCGCCCGCCGATGCGTGTTTTGCACAGCTAGTAAAACTTGACAAATTAGACTTCGTACTTTGGTGTGAAAACGTACATCGAACTCATATAATATCTCTAGTTTTTGAATATATTTAAGGTTGACTAATGCTTGAGAACATATTTATAGCT
>JAHPZR010025128.1:15000-20488 GCA_019787425.1 Platygyra sinensis
CCTTGCCCTGATTCCATGAGCTATTAAAAAAGGGAAACTCTACATCAATGTAGCTACATTTTCTTCTTGTGTGTGAGCCCAAGAAACGAACCATAAATTCCAGTTAAGGTCATTCCCCAGTATTGCATTGCGCATCCCTACTGCGCATAATTTTACGCGTGATCAGCGCGCGCGCATTAGAAAATGGCGGCTTTTTCTTTACGACTGGACCTCGCCGAAGAGGTAAATCGACATTTTCTCGAAAACGAGTACCGTGACCTATCATTTTTTCTGTCGTTTTGATTTGATTAGTAAATTTCTCTATGTAAAATAAATATGGGCCAATTCTCAGTTTTGAGAAAAAAACAATCGTCGGAAACGTGAATTTAGCAAGCAATCGTGGTGCTTTTATAAGGGTTTATATGGTATAAACAAGGTGCTGTTGCTCCTAAACGAACATGGGGACCCCTCATTTTTATTTCCAAATTTAAGTTCCTATAATGTAAACAATCAATTGGCAAAGTTTGAGAAAAATCTCAGTTTAGGTTCTATTTCAGTGGAATGACCTTAAACAGAGGTAAACAAACCGAGTAATAATTTTTTGCTATTAATTTTGATTTTACGTTCATTCTCGAATTCATAGATGAGGAATATATGTTTTTTTCTTATCGTCTTGAAATCAATAATGTTTTGTCGGCAGGCTTTGTGTTTAAAGCGAGGTCTCTTTCCCGCTGATAAAGAAGCAACCGCCCGCAAATGATCCATGTTTGTTAACTGTTGTCTGCTTTCGGCAAACTTATTCTGATACTGGACAATTTAAAGGTACTGGACAACTACAAGATCTTACTCTTCGAAAAATTTCTGTCCAGTAAAAATATTGGAAAGGAAATCTCTGAACTGTTAAAAATGGTCGTGATATTACGGAGCCATTTTTGTCGCATCAGTCCGGCCAAAACACAACCAGTTGTGTAATTTACGTTCAGTGAGCGATTACATCACAGTTTTGGCCTGTTAATAAAATATTACTGGCTGTTTCGCTACACGGAGCTGAGATCACAGGATTCATTATAAGAGTTTGAAGTCTCGCTGAGGAAAAATCAAGTTTTCTTGAAGATTTTCTCCGTTTATTTGTCGCAGTTTTTTCTGCGGACTTCGGCTCAAATGAAAGGTAAGGTGGTTTTGACCCTCTTCTACTAGTTTTATTCGCTCATTTTGATCCTGTGTTCAATATGTATGCGAAGCAAATACGGGACAGGAAACATGGCGGGGGTTTTTGGCTTTAAGGGTTTAATTCTTTACCTTGTGGGCAGTGTTCTTCTCTGAGATGGTCAGAGTTTGCAAAAACCTGATGGAATATTTTGATGTTTTCTTCGTGCACTTTGAAAATAATGTGTTTGAAGCGTTTGTCGCATAGCTTTGGAGGCTTCGCTAGTCTTGTGGGTGGTGCTATTGTTTACTAAATTGCCGGATCAAAACACAACAGTG
Organism: Platygyra sinensis; assembly: GCA_019787425.1. Lineage (NCBI taxonomy): Eukaryota > Metazoa > Cnidaria > Anthozoa > Scleractinia > Merulinidae > Platygyra > Platygyra sinensis. The sequence goes on from JAHPZR010025128.1 coordinate 16,465, forward strand.
AATCATTCATGGTTAGCAGGTCAAACAAAACATGTTCAGGTGAAAAGAGAATCAGAAACAAAAATCTCTCCCAAAAACTATTTATTTGTTACGACAAAATAATTCAACTCCAAATTATGTAAAGGGAAGGTTCAGTCTTTGATCTTTCTCTGTGCTAAAACTTGCCTCTTTATATATAAAAAATACTGTTTCGTTGGTAATTTTAATTTATGCTCGGCTTGGTCTGTATTCGACACTTGTGTGATCACGAGCAAGCCAGTTGTCAAACTCCACAAAGTCAAACAATTAACCGTCAACTTCAAATCTATGAGTTACTGCCATACGTTTATATATATTCCTCGCAAGAATAAATTAATGATCAAAACGCAAATATGCTTTGCAGCCAATGTTATGATATACAGGGAAATCGTTATAAAATTTGTGTTTTAGCATTAGATCTTTATCATCTGTAGTATTCATAGTAAAGTCAGATTGTGGGATTGTCGCCACCCGAGTTAACAAATCGGAACTTTTCCACACTACGCAAAAATTGATCAATTAAGGCCGGTTTGAAATAAACTTGTGCTAACCTGTTGGGAGGAGGCCCCCAGAATTTGCTAATCTAACGGTTTCTAAGACGAGGAAATTTCGTAGAAGTACCGATAAAAATCCAACGAAACCGTGAAATTGATAGAAATATATCTTGTTCACTAAATCGTTATATAGGTTAACGGAAATTTTAAGCCAAGGCTATCTAAATTCTTTGGGCTTTAATTAATAAACTGCATTACCTGGGAATTATTTAGAATATTTTTTTCCAATGTTTCTCGGCGAAAATAAGTACGCCAGATGCCAGATGTCAGATAGTCTTGGGGAATTTCCGTTAAAAAGACATTGGAAAGTTTTCAAAAATGTCACGAGACACTAAAATTTGAGGCCGGTTTCACTAAGAAGATTATCTAGCAATTTCCATATTTTCTTACCATGATATCATAATTCTGACACAATGTGGCTTATTTTACTAATTCAAAGTGGTAAAGTTGTCGCCCCTTCAAAATCAATCAAAGGTGGTTTATCCCCACTGGCATCATTGTCTTGCGAAAGCTATTCATGTTTCGTGCGATACCGCTCGAAATGAACACATGCTGACCGCAATTCACGCGAACAAGCTATAACTTGCAACCAAGGGCGTAGCCAGGGGGGGGTCCTGGGGTGCCCGTGACCCCCCCTTTGTAAGCCTTTTTGTAAGCAAACAACCTACAATATTCAGGTGACAATCTGATGAGTACCCTCTGTATGAGTCAGTGTGACCCCCCCCTTTGAAAAATCCTGGCTACGCCATGCTTGCAACGTAAACTACTAAAATGGTGGAAGTTACAGGGTTAGAATCTTTACGATTACCAAAATTATGAAAGAAGTGGAGAATCTTGCCAAGTTTAAATTTTCATGAACTTATAATATGCTTTCAAGAAAACCAATATTGCAACAGCTAAAATGTTAAACCAATCCATATTTTTGCTGTTTGTTTTGATCAGTTCCACACTTCAGAAACGAAAGCAAGCGTAAATTTATGAAGTTCAGTTAGGGCGTGGTCAATGAGATCGCAGACAGATCATGCAGTCGAACCTCACAACAACGACCGTTGTAGAAAACTGACCGGTATAGGGAGGTAGTTGTGTAGCATGGCGCCTTTTTTGCTGGGTGCGAATTATTTTTCATTCATAAAAAATGCTTATTGTAGCGTGTAATTAGGTAACAATGAAATATATCAATAAAATAGAAACTAAACAGAAGCAGGCCAGCGGAGTTGTAGGGATCAACTTTCGTCACCTTTTACAGTAAAAATTTGGTATTGTATACACCACTCGTCAGTGGTTAATTAACTGGTTATTATAGGGGCCTTTAGATCGGAGGACGAGGACGACTACGAGTACGAGTTTTCCGTACTGAACATGCGCATAAGGTTTGGAGGCCGACATTTTCGAAGTGCGCGTGCTCAGAACAGAAAACTCGTACTCGTAGTCGTCCTCGTCCTCCGATCTAAAGGTCTCTTTATTAGAGAGCTTGAGCAAACCACGACGACGACGGCAACGAGTACGTCGCCGAACAAAAGGTTTCAAGAATGAGCAGAACAATAGCTGCGCACGTGCGTTATAAATCTTTGTACATTTCTTTGCCGTCCTGTGCAAAACAACAACGTAAAATGATCAAGTTCTGCGTCGTCTACGGAACGTGGACGACTTGCTACGGCTCATTTTTCGTATTTCCATTAAGAATTGAACGCCGCCATTGCATATTTAGCTTGAGCATGTTTTCAGAGCCACCGGTGTACCGAACAGATCTAGCCGACAATCGCGTATTTCGTTGGTAAAATATCAATTTATGTTTTACTCGCTCCTCTTCGTCGTCCTTATAAGCTCCCTTATTAATTTTCGCGGATGGGACGCACGTTAGTGGACGTTGCAAAGCGATTGACCTGAAAACCTCGCTCAATTTGTTCAGCCAATCCGAAGGGACACCAAAAACCAATCATTCAATACGAACTCGTCTCGCACGGGTTTTCCGCGCTTCAATTCAGTTATGTATTGATTGGTCCACTGACCGATGGCTGTATCCTTGTGATTGGGCCAGAGTCACTACCTTGACTTTCGTTTTACGATAACCGCAATTGGATAAAAAATATATATTATATATTATAGCAAACATCTTTGTTTTCTCATTAAAATATCAGTAAATGTCTAGCTAACGGGTGGTGAAAATATATTAATTACAATCAATAAGGAAGAGATTTAAATTTTGGACTGAAAAAATGTTCTTGATATTTTTACTGTTTGAGAAATCGAAGTGAACGAAAGGGCTACACAAAACTCACAAGTTTTCTACCTGGAGACTTTCTTTGACAAGTGACTAAGGTTACTTAATCAGTGTTAGCAGCAAACTCGCAAAGTTTCGCCTAGTAATGAGAGATTTGAAAACACAGCTTTAGTTTTGCAGTTAGAATCTAATCCGTCACGAGATGAGCTTTTTGAGAACGCTCTCAAAACCGGAGGCAACGAAATTGAAAAGGCGTGGCCTTTCCGCTTTCGTATGTTTTAGTCCTGCATACTACACTAGATATTCCGTTCAGTTTATGAGTGACTACGTTATTTCCTCTGCCCCCTAGAGGGAATGCTAGTCCATCGCAGAGTTACCCCAGCATTAATTCATACACGGGGTGGAGAGAGGCATGCCAGGGTAGAGTGTCTTGTCCGAGAACGCAAAACAATATCCGGTCCAGACTCGACACCCAGACCACCCCGGGAGAGAGATCCGGAGACGAGCATACAAGGGCGCGTTCGTTTGGGAGTATCCGGAATAAGATATATTCGAATATATTCGGAAATATATTACGGCTATTCTACTCTGGGGCAGAATAGTCGGAATGAAAATCAGTTATTCCGGGGCATTAGAAAGAGCTCCCAAACAAACGCCTACTCACATTATTCAATTATCTTATTCCAGATTGATCCCAAAACGAACGCGCCCTATGCATGCAACCACCGCGCCTTCCTTGCACTGCTATGGTCTAATTAGTTATCTGTTTGTTTTGAATAAATTAACACAATCAATATTTGGCTTGCCTTTCAGGGTGCGTTGGCAGGTCTCCCATTTACTGCTGTGTGTCACTATGTCTCCATTTCTACAGCACCGAGGCAGAGCGATCTCACTCCACTCCAGATATCTACTCGGTAAGGGCTCCTTACGAGAGCACGGCGAGATCAACGAAAACTAAAATAATGGTGGACGTGTTAGAAGATGAGATGTCGGAGGACGAGCGAGAGAAAGTCTTGCAAACAGACGCGGTAGAAGACATTTCGTTGTTCAAGGGAAGCCACGGGTACGAGAGCAAAGGGGAAAATCGGAGACTTCTGGTTCAAGGCCGTGAGAAGGAAACTTCACAAGTGACGATGAGCGGGGCTGAGAAAGCGGAATGAGGAAGAGAAAATGATGCCAGTCCCACTTCGGTGCTAGCAATGCGGGAGAAGAAAGGGTTGACAACGATGAA
>JAHPZR010025137.1:0-16847 GCA_019787425.1 Platygyra sinensis
GAAGTTGCAAGTCTAACGATCTGCTAGCAAGCGTCGTCCATTATTGTGCATGAAGCCGCCCTGAGATGTGTTAGGCGCGGGACGTCATTTTGTCCCGTAATCGTAGTCCGTTTGGCCCGCTGCATGTGACGATAATGTTGTGCTTGCTTTAGATAGCAAAGAGTCTTAGCCACATCAATCTAGGGCTTAGACGTGCAACGGAGTAGACATTTCTAGCTGCTGTTGACGTTATTTGGCCTAAATTCTGATGCGGCTTAAGACTTAAAAAAATATCTGTTGTAGAGATGGCATGCTACTTCCCCGCTGTTGGAAATCGAAGTACATCCGGGACATTGCTATTTGCGAGTAAAACATGGCCACGAACAAGTGAAGGAAAGCACGTCCAAGGATGATCGATCGTGACTAAACCTTTCAATTCCTTGTTTTATCAATTTCAGGCGTTTTCGGCCCAGCTAACTGTCAGACATGTCTGTAATTCGCTAGCGCGGGCGAGATTTGTTTGTGTGGTTTCCGGTCGATAATTGCCCTGTTGACAAAATGCGGCAATTAATTAATTATGGCCCAGTTTGTTTGAAGTTCAATCGATTCTCGATGTAGGATGCTCTTGCTCAATCCATTCAGGACGATGCAGGCCTTTAGAAAGCTATTAGATCAACTCCATGCCGCTGTGGTTTTGATATCTGCACGTTCGTGTTTATTTAGACTCGAATTTCATCTTGAAGCACTCTTAATTAAATTGTACATTCATGATTCCACAAAAAGACGGTGAATTTATCTATTCTGGCCTTGAAAGGCATACAAAAGAGTTATTTCCTTTTCTTTGCGCTACGATAAGACTCTCTAGGCATGTTCTTGGGAATACAGTCAGACTTAGGTGCCCCAGGCGCCAGGGCGCCCGTTGCAAACAGGCTCTCCGTGTGGGTTATTCCGAGATTTGCTTTCGAACGGCGCGCCGGAGTGCGAGAGAGGGAGAGCCTGCAATGGTGCTTGTACCATTTGAGTTCTGCCTCCTTTCTGCTTGACTGATCTGTCAAGTTACCAAATTGAAATGAACCAATCACAACGAAAGCGGAAATGACCTTGTAGGTCAAGACGGCTGTCAAAAATGAAACTTTCGATATACGTGCGCTTGTTTACATGTAAGTACCGTTGTTATGAACTCGAATCCAGAAACTCCAAAGAAAACATTTCGACGAAAAGTTGGAAGAAAACCGCTCGATTTATAAAAGTGTTCCCTGCCAATAAATTATATTTTCACATCCCACTGTCGAAATTGTGCCATGCTTTGAAGAGATGACGTTCAGCTCGCGTCATCTACTATTACATAACAACCGAGTTTCATTACGCGAAACGTGACTCAGCGTATGGATGTTATGTATGGGTAAAAACGTAATTGACATGTTAGCCCAATTTAGCCCTTCTTTTAGCCGAAATTTTGATGTTTGTGTACTAAAAATAACTGACCTCAATGTTAACACCTCCATATTCTGAAAGGGGAGAGTCATGTTTCGCGTAATGAAACTCGGTCGTTGTGTAATAGTAGATGACGGCGGTAACTTTGTCACGTTTCACAAGCTGATCGTTCGCATTGTAAATGACAACGAATGCTTGAACCGCCTATGTTCCAGTGCGACAGGATCGTCCAAATTTGTTTACTTTTAGCACCTTTATCTTCCTGAGGTCGCATGACACCAAGCTTCGTTTGAAATATAAACATGCGCGAAAAAATATTCACGCTTCAAGGTTGAACGCAAATGGTAGTATTTGACATGTGTCAAGATGAATTAGTCAATCAGCAATTTACGTTCAGAATCTGAACGTAAATACTCAAAGCGTGCAAGGACCATTGCAGGCTCTCCCTCTCTCGCCCCGCCCCCTAGCAAATCTCGGAATAACCCATACGGAGAGCCTGTTTGCAGGCTAGTTGGGCAGCAGCCTTAGTAGCAAAATTTTTTTACAGGATGGGGTTGTTAGCCCCATGCCCATCCCTCCTCTTATACCCGAGCTAGGGACCGGCTGGATATACCCAGACTGGACTGGATATACCCAGGCAGAGTTTCAGTATAAGTTAAAACGCAACTTCACATCTCAGTGTGCTTTCCCATTTTTCAAATGTTTATGGCTGAAATTACAAAATTCACAAAACGTGAGATATAACGTGTTTGATCGAAAACTGTTCCACTCTAGAGTGCCCACTGCGGCAAAAAGCTTTTGCTTTGCTGCTTTGCCCTTCAAAATTTGAAACCTGGGCGCTATGTAACCCCAGAAGTCAGGTTGAAGAACTAAGACTCCTTTCATCACTTTTCGTCCTCTTTTGAAGAATAATCGATAATCAGCAGTAACATTGAGAACATTCCTCCTTTTAACAAAAGATTCTACGCCATTTACACAGCAGCCATGTTTTCTGTGGCCCTTGGAAGGTTTGTAACCCATTGAATTTTAACCTTTTTGTTAATCATCCTCGGAAAGTTAATCATCCTCGGGAAAAGGTTGTTCCTGCGTCATTCGCCCAATCTTTTTATATACCTTTCTTGTTTCTTTTTCCTTATTTTTTTTTCATGAGATCAAAGAACAGGCAACACTAAAGCTGTCGCTCAATCAAATTCGAGCGATTTCGATGCAGTTTCGATCCATTTCGACCCGATCAGGCATTGCAGTATAAAAGAGATCCGATTCTCTGTTCCACCAATATCATTCATCACACCACTCTCTTATCGGAGTAAATTCAATCAGAACATAGAAAGCTATTATCGTATATATACTGCAAAGAAGAAGTAACCCCAAGACAGAAGCGCTGTTATGCGATGGCTGGAACAATCGGCAACATAGCCTGCGAGCAGGCTCACTTGTTTGGGTAGGGTATCACGGCCAAAGGCGACAAAGAACCCAGAACCGGCGAACTTGTCAGCTCGCGGTTGCAGCTCCCGCACCTTTGCCCGATAACCTACCCAAACAAGTGAGCCTGCTCGCAGGCTATCGGCAGCACCGGCGTTGCATCCCAAGTAGCACTAAGCAGGAATATAGAGACGCCGTTAGATCTGGAAAAGAAGTTGTGTGGCGATGCCTTTACTGTCCAATTACCGAGAGCACCTTCTGAAGATAGAGAAGCTTCCGGTTAGTTACTCCTATGCGTTGTTGATTACACCCGTTTATGTCAAGTGCCTCGCAAACAGCTAGTATATTAGCGTACAGGATGCCCGGGGGGGGGGGGGGTGGGTACTCCCAGAAAAATTGGGTGGGGGAGTGCGGCCCGCTTCAGAAAACCCTTCATCATCATCATCATCATCATCATCATCATCATCATCATCATCATCATCATCATCATCATCATCAATCTTTATTTATACACGAAATCATATCATTTTACATGGTCTTCCTAGAAATCGTGTTTAAAACTAGACTAAAATACTCTAAGGAACTATTGACTATTGACTTACCCTATTTATGACCAAAATCTGCGATATTCCCTACCCTATTTATGACCTGAGCCTTACATCAAAATCCTGTTTCAGACCTGCGTTATAATTGGATCCCTAGTTCAGACCAATGTTAAATTACCGTGCACCTAATTTGCGAAGGGCCTTGCTGATTTCTTTTCGATAATGATGAATACGTGGCTTCTAGGTTTAAGAACATACCAATATCAGGGCTGGAGTACAAAAATCATACCCTATTTATGACCAAAATGGCAAAAATCAGCTAAAATCGATACCCTGTTTATGACCTAAACGGCTGAAAAACTGTATCCCTTGGGCCGCACATACCTATATAGCCCATATAATGGAGTACCCCCCGGGATAGAAATCCCCCCAAAATTTACAAAACGACCCAAAACATAGATATGTGAAATGAGCATAGAGATTCTTGATTGCTTGAAACATAAACGAGATATTTGCATTAAAAACATAATACCCAGCCAAAATACGGCTTTCATGTGGGATCCCCGACTTAAGAGAAAGTTTTTGGTCATTCAAGCTGTAGCTACCGTCAAGCTAATAGGTATGAAGAAAATCACAAGTTAAACACGTCTGTCAAGATAACAAATGAAAACAGCAATAGACCTTTTTCGCTTGTACATTTTGTTTTCCCAATACAGATCATGTGATGATACTCAGGAGATCTGATCTTTTGTTTTGTTCATTAAAAAGGGTACGTGCAAGCATGAATATGTCTGCATGTACTCTTTTTAATGAACAAGACAAAGGATCAAGTCTCATGAGTATCATCACATGATCTGAATTGGGAAAACAAAATATACAAGCGAAAAAGGTCTATTGCATGGTTGTGCCTAAATCCTACCGCTCAGAAGGACAACCGAGGAGTCCTAGGAGCGAGTTTCTCAGCCGAGGAGTTTTCGGAAATTGTCGGCTATTCCAATATGGCGGATTATACTTTCTCATAATATGCGAATTGCCGGTGGTAAAACTTTGTTGATCAACAGGACAAGTACGTTTTTATTTACCTGGCATGTTAAGAATAATGTGTAGAGGTTGAAGAGTGAATTGCTCGCTAAATGCTGCAAATTTCTTTAGGTCTCTTCCCGTCTAGTTCGTAAATTGTACGCTAACACTGTAGATGTCTTGTACAGGTAGTATAAACACTGCACTGTAGATGTAAGAAACTGTTTGCGTAATATTACGCTCTTATTGCATAAGTACTGAACTCGACACCCATGTATTGCGTTTTGTTTGTACAGTGACGTTTTTGATTGATTGATTCTCGAATTTCCTGTATATTTAATTATGATAGCTGAATTTTGCATTCAATCAAGACAATAAACGAATATCGAAGGAATTGATCTACGTGGTTATTTACAGTAGACATCTTGTAGACGTCTTTGACTTAGGCACAAGAGTTTTTGAATACGTCTTTCCTTGAAACGAATTATTTTATTGAGCTCTTGATTCTGTGGATCCCCGAATTCAAACTTCCTTTGCCTTGTCCCTCTAGCCGGTAGGATCTTGACAATACTACTGGCCATAGGGACAGCTTGTGCATAAGGTAACTGGACTCAAGTCCATGCAAAGTTTTATTTGTAGAATAGTTTTATACAGTGTCCTTTATTTTCATACTACGCTACAATCACTCTACAGTAATATTTTCAGTTTTCTGTGATCTTGTCCCTCTGGCCGGTAGGATCTTGACAATACTACCGGCCAGAGGGACAGCTGTGTATAAGGTAACTGGACTCAATTCCATGCACAGTTTTATTTGTAGAATAGTTTTTTACACTGTCCTTTACTTTCATACTACACTAGAATCACTCTACAGTAATATTTTCAGTTTTCTGTGATCTTGTCCCTCTAGCCGGGAGGATCTTGAAAATACTACCGGCCAGAGGGACAGCTTGTGTATAAGGTAATTGGACTCAAGTCCATGCACAGTTTAATTAATTAATTAATTAATTAATTAATTGATTGATTGATTGATTAATTGATTGATTGATTGATTGATTAATTAATTAATCAATTAATTAATTTGTGATAATTAAAGAACATACATGCGCTAAAAAAGCTTCTTTCAAGAAGAAAACAGAAGATGACATTTTCACATGCCTTAGATTATAACATATTGAGCGATCCAGGTGCCAGCCCTTACTGCGGTCATTGTGCTGTATTTTTGAGTGAGACAGATTTCCAGCTCACAATATAACTCTCTCCACCCAGGTGTATAAAATGGGAACCAGCACATGAAATGCTAGAGGGTAACCCTCTGGACAACTACGGGTGTAACATTGTATTCAAGGGGATTAAAAATACTCTAGTGGACACTGGAGATAAGCACTCGGCCACTGGGATTAAATGCAGGCTTTATCTTAAGGTTAAAGAAAACTCTTCCTACAAAGCAATCTGATGGAAAACAGCACAGAATTTACAACACTGTCATATGATCATATACACATCCCTTACCTGATCATTTTCAAGGACGAATTTTGTGGCCACAGGTAGGTTGTCAATAACCCTGAAATAGCGCATAAAAATTAAAGATTCTTTTTACTAAATTAATAAAAAGTGCACTACTAGGAGATATACTGTCATGCAAATCACACTTGAGTATAAGACACACATTAGTGTATATGAAAGATCATATATTTGAACTGCAGAGAAAGATACGAAGACGTGATTGATCATCCCAGTGATCTATGAGGTCTTCATACCTTTCTCTGCAGGTAAAATATATGATCTTTCATTTATTCACTTGACTGTATTCTTCACCATCTACGGGTATAATTATTATGAGCTTTCAGTGTGACCAGCTCCCAGATGGCTTGATAGCTCAGTTAGTAGAGCACTGCACCGGTATCGTAAAGGTCATGGGTTCGAATCCCTATCAGGCCTGAATGTTTTCTTTCCAGGCTTTAATTTCACAACAGCTTAAAGCTGTGTGTTACTGTGATGATCAATCAGATCTTCAAAAAATAATTACTATTTCAAACCACACACCTGTGTGAACATGATATTCCTCTAATATCAACTTGGCAAGTGGTGCAGACTGTTCAGCTGTTAAAGTCGTCGGCCGGCACAACATTGTGCAACCTTTGTTTTCTGCCATTTTGATCTGCAAGATAGCCGAACAACACACTTACAATAAGCACTACATTGTAAATGTTACACCTTAAAAAAAGAACGTAACTTCGAGAATGTTGCTACATTTTTGATGTGATACCAGTTAGAGAACAGCTCTTGCAGTTGATTTGACAGAAGTTACGAATCCTGGTAATCGTCAAATTCTCATGAAAACGCAGAAAACACTTCCTGAGAGCAGTTATTAAGCTTGAAAACAAACCTCGTATAAAGTATCTACTATTCTGTCTCCACGTAGCACTTCACCTGAAGAGAAAACAACAAGGTTGCTTTGAGTTTTAGTGCTTCACAAAACAACTTGTGTCCCGAGTTTGGAATTTAAACCTCTTATTAATGACTTAAGATCAAATCGACTAGTGAACTGAGAACATCAGTGGTGGTACAATAGAACATCAGCCTCAGTGGTGGTAGGACAAGAGAATAATATTGACTTCCCCTGGGGGAACCTTGATGATAATATTGTAATATAGTCTTGCCACCTGTTCAGTTACTTGACAGCACACCTATACAGTTACATCTCACTTCACTCACACCTGCTTAACGATGACGCCTCACTATTTAACAAGACTGACACAGGAGCCCTTTTTATACGATCCAGCGATGACGTGAGCAAAAGGTGTGCACAGCAGTTCAAACAATCACCTGTCAGTGGTCATTCTTTTTCTTTTAAACTATAAAAAAATAAAAGATCAAAGTAAACATGATCTAGACCTTCCACAGTCTATTTTCATCCGTTTCACCTCTATATCGCGCCTGGTCCAGACGCCAGCCTTACATAAATCCAACACCATGTATTTACATCCCCAGGTGTGGTTACCGAGAAAAGACTGGACACAAGCAAATCATCAAGATGAACACAGGATCGATCATGATTCATTCAAATTAAAACAATAAAAAAAAGGATGAACGAGGTCGTCTCGACTTTTTTTTCCAAGCCAGCCTTTTTCATCCGCGCGCGCTCAAGCCCTAGCTCGGCGTCAGCTTGAGCCCAGGGCCCCCCGCCCAAGCCACCCTTTGTTTATTCAAGAACTTGAGCCAGCTTTCAATGTCAACGTCGGAAGTGAAAAGCCGATGCTTTATTAATCTGTTCTTTTATATATATATATATTTTTTTTATTTTACTATTAAGTATTTGCTTAATCTAGGTTCCAGTCCCCTCACCCGCTTTAGCTGTTTTAAATTTCAACGGTTACTTTTGAAAATGTATGTAGAGCACATACAAAACGTCAAGTCATAATCAAAATGAACAAGTTCAATATGTTTTTCACTGCTGTTTGTGTCTTATTTTTGATCAAATTACGATGGTCCAAGAACAAAAGTATTTACCAAACAATAGACCATTTTACCGCTCAGTGACCTGGCCTTTGAATGGCAGCGAGGCTGGAGGTGAGCTGGTTTTGGTACAGACCTCACTGCTTTTGTTGTGTAAATAACATTGTTCTAATGCTAAGTAGGTGCATTTACATGGTAATAGCAGAGTGGTTTGTATCAAAGCAAGATCACCTCCAGCCTCGCTGCCATTCAAAGGCTAGGTCACCAAGCAGACAACTGTAATTAACAATTATTCACCGAAGTGGAGGTAAATATCCACCACTATTCACCGACACTGAGGTGAATAATTGTTTTAGTATATACCGCACAAGCTGAAAAACTAGCGGCCTAAAGAGTAACTTTACTAGTGACAATATACCGACAAAAGCCATTTGATTTTTCTTCGGCTTCTCGGAGGTGAATAGTACTTGGCTAATCACCTCCGAGCTAGTCAGTCAGCGCGTGCGAAAAGTACTGTCCACTTGTGTGGTATTTACTAAAATAGTCTATTCTCATCAGAGCGTACCAAATACGATAACCAACACGTCAACCTAATGATGGCTATTCATAATCTAAACAGTGTGTGTTGGTGATTTTGTTTTTCCTTCTGTTCTAAAACTAGTTACATTTTTCCAAAATGGCTGTTGGGTCCTGTTGGAAAATGCAAGATCAAACATTTCAAACATTTCTTCTTTACTTGGCATTTTGGCCCTCTTGGCAGCCCCAGTGTGTTTGTGCAGGTATGGGCACTTGGAAGGTATAGGAAATAGATTCTTCAGTGTCTGTGGACTGGATATAAACAACGCTATGATGTAGCGAAATAAACAAAATTACATAAATGTATCTTAGTTGTCTTAGTAAATTCTTAATTACTGAAGCTTTCAGGTAAATAATAGAACTTGAACTTTTTTCTTTTACATGTAGATAGTAAATTCTAAATGACAGTGTGACCTTGTTTAAGTTACTACTTGTTTTACTGACATCGACACGCTAAAAGTACGGAAATATAACGTAAAATGATAAAACTATTTCTAAAACTGACCATCCAATTTAACGAAAGCGCGATAAAGTATGGTTTATCAACAAATGCTAGACAAAACACTCGACACATATAATAAAGCTCATAGCGGACAAAATGGCGGGAAGCACTGGCTTCTCTGCTTTGGCCGCACTCGCCCCAATGAATTTCTCGAGGATTGCATTGAATATCTTTTTGAATAGATTGAATAACTATGAGAATGGAATAGATTGAAACTCAATATTTTTATGATTGGATTGAATAAATAGTTATCGCTATTGAACTGAATCCGGCAGAAGCCATGGGCTCCTAACTGAACACTGCATGCCGGAAATATCAAGGGGAAGGTAGGAAACTCGATATTTTAGCAAGTATGTGGGCTACACGCAATTACACAGGTGGTCCAAGGTCGAAAATGAGAGTCGCTGTAAGTACATATGTATTATTATGTGGCTAGCTCCGTTAGCGGACAAAATGAACCGAATCTTGCGCTGTAATTGGCTCTCCGAGCGGGCAAGATGGAGCTATCTTGCCCGCTCGGGACTACCTGCTGTATCCCGCAAGGAAGATGTCCCCGAAAGCTATATAATAATAAATCCTTAATAATTGACCAAGCTTGTTTGGTCAAGATGGCTGGATATTGGCCTCGTTCTTTTTTTGCGAGTTTATTGACCTCGACTTCGTCTCGGTTCGTAAACACGCAAAAAAAAAAAAAAAAAAAAAAAAAAAAAATTGGCCAATATCCAGCCATCTTGACCTCTCACTTGGCCAATAACCCATATGTACTCACCGTAACCAACAATTCAAATATAAGGATTTGTAGGGGTAAAACGGTTGTATTCGTAACCTCCCCCAAAAAACTGAGAAGTGTGAAAATAAACCTACCTGCTTCAGTTGTGAGTTTCATTGTTTCCCATGAGGGTTCTGGAAGTTATGATCATTGAGGTGCTTTTAAGCTTTACTCACGCGTTGTCCTCAATATCCGGTATGTAACCTTTGGGAAAAGTACAAGGCAGACCCGGGAAACAGAGGGACTAGGCGACTAGGGCAGGGTACTGACGACGTGTGGCAATAATAAGAAATTAAAAGGATACTATTTCATTTAGCAATCTCGTGAACAAAATTCAAGATCCATTCCACGCATACAGATAGACGAACAGACAACCTTTATTTAAGCACGATGGTAATAAAAGCTGTGCAGCTTATGGGGTCGTGCGTAAATACTAAACCTTAGAACAAAATATATGCATAATAAGTAACAAAATCCACTGGGGCCTAAACAAATTTCTTCTTTTGTTCAATTTGGAAGGACCAGTGTTTACCTCGCAGATCAATAAACATCTGATAAACATAGTTGTTGGCAATAGCATCCGAGAGTTGTTGCTGGAAACACTATAATTTTCATCAAATAAAAGAATATCCTCCGTGATAATGTATCAAAGCTACCTAAAAGCTTTCTTGGAAGGTATACAGGTCTTGCTTTACAATTTGTGGTTGCCCGTCCACGATCACTCAGCCACGAAGTTGCTACACAAATATGTAGTTGGGAGTAGAGCTTGAACTGATGCACGGACTTTCAAGAAAAGTGTTACATTTGTCCGTTTCTCAGTTTCTAGCCTATGTTGAAAATGTTGAAGGGTCATGACTCCCCTCTGATGCCTCCGACCACCCTTATTATCTTGTATTGATCTTTTCTTGTTTATTTATATTCCAGATGTCTCATTTTTATTACCTTGATAAGTTATTGTCCCATCGAAAGTCTAAACAAGACTCGAAGAAACTTAGTCATTATTCTGTCCACGTTTGATAAGTGAGTATATTGCCAGAGTACATTGTTTGACAGCCCCGGAGTGTCATCAGTCCAGTATTTAACGGGGCCAATTGTTTGGCACGTAAAAACAGCCAGGGTGGCAAAAGAGAGCTGAAAATTATATTTTAACCTTTCAATTTAGCCTTAAATATTCCTTTAGTTTAATTAAGTGTGCCCGGTTGCGTATATCCGTCCCGGTCACTTCAAATATCAAAAAAGAAAAACAAGTAGTGTCATTTTCATTCACATGATATTTCAAAAGCACAAGCATAACATAAAAAAACAACAAACAAAAAAACAATAATGGTCAAAAAGAATTACCGCAATAGCACCGCCACGACACATATTGACTCTCCTAACTGCGTTTCGTACGGTTTGTATATTTTTGTTTAGGAGAGTCTCTATATTGATCATATGCTCAGCAAAAGTGCAAGGGATTTGTTAGTCATTTCGACAGGCCAAAACAGTTCAAGTAGGAAGTATTCAAGATTAAATTCACATTGGATCAAAACTTTCTACGTAGACCAGTTCTTTTCCCATTTTCAGTTTTGGCGAGGGAAAACATGTGGGAAATACTCATTTCAGCCAGAATTGCGGCTTTGCGGCTAAAAACAACTTATGTGTACAGGAGCAGCTTTTGATCTTTCAATTAATGAGCGCTGGTTTATAATTTAATTTCCTGTTATTTACTCAGGCAAATGTTAACGAGATGATTGAATCGCTTGCTACGTGTACTCGAAATTTCATTGCTAGCTCAACTTTCTTCAAGGGGATTAAGGTGTTTTACATCCCTCAAGAAACAGCTTTGCTGCGAAAAGCCTCTGGAGTTCAGAGCCAGGTGTGTTGGAAAGTTTTTGTAAGGGTAAAACGGCACATTACTGGGTTATGTAGCAGCTGACTTCAGTGCAGTTGGAAACTAACCAAGAAATCAGAATGCAGATCCCGTAAAAGGCCATGGAAGTGTTTATGAATACATCATTAATTAACAGGCTAGATAACACAAATATGTTGAATAGTTCGTAATTTTCGGCGACTGATTAGCAGTGTCATCGGGCAGTGTCCTTAATCATGGAAGAGCCAAGTATTGACAATTTTACCGAAGGGGTCGGCAGCTCGCCTACGATGAACCAACTGTATTTTGAAGAGCCTGCTGTCCTCATGATAACGCGCCTAACCATTGAGGTAACATTAGCTTTTATGGGACTCGTCGGAAATGCAGTGGTCGCATTCGTCATTTCAAGACAGCACAAGTTTCGTTCCGGGCTGAAACTTTTCACCAGAAATCTCGCCATAGCCGACATTGGTATCCTTGCAATCAGCTTTCCTATTGCTGTTGTCAAAGAACAACTGCCTTTTCATTGGCCCTTTGGAAAAGTGATATGCCTGTACTTTTATCCTTTAGCAGAGGTATTTCACGGAGTGTCAGTTTGGTCTATAACTGCCATAGCCATCGAGCGATACCGGAAGATAACCACTATTAAAGGCGTTAGGAACAGCACTTACATCTCAACGAAATCTATTAAATGGCAGAATAATGACTAAGTTTCTTCGAGTCTTGTTTAGACTTTCGATGGGACAATAACTTATCAAGGTAATAAAAATGAGACATCTGGAATATAAATAAACAAGAAAAGATCAATACAAGATAATAAGGGTGGTCGGAGGCATCAGAGGGGAGTCATGACCCTTCAACATTTTCAACATAGGCTAGAAACTGAGAAACGGACAAATGTAACACTTTTCTTGAAAGTCCGTGCATCAGTTCAAGCTCTACTCCCAACTACATATTTGTGTAGCAACTTCGTGGCTGAGTGATCGTGGACGGGCAACCACAAATTGTAAAGCAAGACCTGTATACCTTCCAAGAAAGCTTTTAGGTAGCTTTGATACATTATCACGGAGGATATTCTTTTATTTGATGAAAATTATAGTGTTTCCAGCAACAACTCTCGGATGCTATTGCCAACAACTATGTTTATCAGATGTTTATTGATCTGCGAGGTAAACACTGGTCCTTCCAAATTGAACAAAAGAAGAAATTTGTTTAGGCCCCAGTGGAGTTTGTTACTTATTATGCATATATTTTGTTCTAAGGTTTAGTATTTACGCACGACCCCATAAGCTGCACAGCTTTTATTACCATCGTGCTTAAATAAAGGTTGTCTGTTCGTCTATCTGTATGCGTGGAATGGATCTTGAATTTTGTTCACGAGATTGCTAAATGAAATAGTATCCTTTTAATTTCTTATTATTGCCACACGTCGTCAGTACCCTGCCCTAGTCGCCTAGTCCCTCTGTTTCCCGGGTCTGCCTTGTACTTTTCCCAAAGGTTACATACCGGATATTGAGGACAACGCGTGAGTAAAGCTTAAAAGCACCTCAATGATCATAACTTCCAGAACCCTCATGGGAAACAATGAAACTCACAACTGAAGCAGGTAGGTTTTATTTTCACACTTCTCAGTTTTTTTGGGGGAGGTTACGAATACAACCGTTTTACCCCTACAAATTCCTTATATTTGAATTGTTGGTTACGGTGAGTACATATGGGTTATTGGCCAAGTGAGAGGTCAAGATGGCTGGATATTGGCCATTTTTTTTTTTTTTTTTTTTTTTTTTTTGCGTGTTTACGAACCGAGACGAAGTCGAGGTCCATAAACTCGCAAAAAAAGAACGAGGCCAATATCCAGCCATCTTGACCAAACAAGCTTGGTCAATTATTAAGGATTCATTATTATATAGCTTTCGGGGACATCTTCCTTGCGGGATACAGCAGGTAGTCCCGAGCGGGCAAGATAGCTCCATCTTGCCTGCTCGGAGAGCCAATTACAGCGCAAGATTCGGTTCATCTTGTCCGCTAACGGAGCTAGCCTCATAATAATACATATGTACTTTACAGCGACTCTCATTTTCGACCTTGGACCACCTGTGTAATTGCGTGTAGCCCACATACTTGCTAAAATATCGAGTTTCCTACCTTCCCCTTGATATTTCCGGCATGCATGTTCAGTTAGGAGCCCATGGCTTCTGCCGGATTCAGTTCAATAGCGATAACTATTTATTCAATCCAATCATAAAAATTTATTCATTGAGTTTCAATCTATTCCATTCTCATAGTTATTCAATCTATTCAAAAAGATATTCAATGCAATCCTCGAGAAATTCATTGGGGCGAGTGCGGCCAAAGCAGAGAAGCCAGTGCTTCCCGCCATTTTGTCCGCTATGAGCTTTATTATATGTGTCGAGTGTTTTGTCTAGCATTTGTTGATAAACCATACTTTATGCGCGCTTTCGTTAAATTGGATGGTCAGTTTTAGAAATAGTTTTATCATTTTACGTTATATTTCTGTACTTTTAGCGTGTCGATGTCAGTAAAACAAGTAGTAACTTAAACAAGGTCACACTGTCATTTAGAATTTACTATCTACATGTAAAAGAAAAAAGTTCAAGTTCTATTATTTACCTGAAAGCTTCGAGATGAGTAATTAAGAATTTACTAAGACAACTAAGATACATTTATGTAATTTTGTTTATTTCGCTACATCATAACGTTGTTTATATCCAGTCCACAGACACTGAAGAATCTATTTCCTATACCTTCCAAGTGCCCATACCTGCACAAACACACTGGGGCTGCCAAGAGGGCCAAAATGCCAAGTAAAGAAGAAATGTTTCAAATGTTTGATCTTGCATTTTCCAACAGGACCCAACAGCCATTTTGGAAAAATGTAACTAGTTTTTAGAACAGAAGGAGAAACAAAATCACCAACACACACTGTTTAGATTATGAATAGCCATCATTAGGTTGACGTGTTGGTTATCGTATTTGGTACGCTCTGATGAGAATAGACTATTTTAGTAAATACCACACAAGTGGATAGTACTTTTCGCACGCGCTGACTGGCTAGCTCGGAGGTGATTAGCCAAGTACTATTCACCTCCGAGAAGCCGAAGAAAAACCAAATGGCTTTTGTCGGTATATTGTCACTAGTAAAGTTACTCTTATGGCCGCTAGTTTTTTCAGCTTGTGCGGTATATACTAAAACAATTATTCACCTCAGTGTCGGTGAATAGTGGTGGATATTTACCTCCACTTCGGTGAATAATTGTTAATTACAGTTGTCTGCTTGGTGACCTAGCCTTTGAATGGCAGCGAGGCTGGAGGTGGTCTTGCTTTGATACAAACCACTCTGCTATTACCATGTTAATGCACCTACTTAGCATTAGAACAATGTTATTTACACAACAAAAGCAGTGAGGTCTGTACCAAAACCAGCTCACCTCCAGCCTCGCTGCCATTCAAAGGTCAGGTCACTGAGCGGTAAAATGGTCTATTGTTTGGTAAATACTTTTGTTCTTGGGCCATCGTAATTTGATCAAAAATAAGACACAAACAGCAGTGAAAAACATATTGAACTTGTTCATTTTGATTATGACTTGACATTTTGTATGTGCTCTACATACATTTTCAGAAAGTAACCGTTGAAATTTAAAACAGCTAAAGCGGGTGAGGGGACTGGAACCTAGATTAAGCAAATACTTAATAGTAAAATAAAAATAATATATATATATATATAAAAGAACAGATTAATAAAGCATCGGCTTTTCACTTCCGACGTTGACGTTGAAAGCTGACTCAAGTCCTTGAATAAACAAAGGGTGGCTTGGGCAGGGGGCCCTGGGCTCGAGCTAACGCCGAGCTAGGGCTTGAGCGCGCGCGGATGAAAAAGGCTGGCTTGGAAAAAAAAAGTCGAGACGACCTCGTTCATCCTTTTTTTTATTGTTTTAATTTGAATGAATCATGATCGATCCTGTGTTCATCTTGATGATTTGCTTGTGTCCAGTCTTTTCTCGGTAACCACACCTGGGGATGTAAATACATGGTGTTGGATTTATGTAAGGCTGGCGTCTGGACCAGGCGCGATATAGAGGTGAAACGGATGAAAATAGACTGTGGAAGGTCTAGATCATGTTTACTTTGATCTTTTATTTTTTTATAGTTTAAAAGAAAAAGAATGACCACTGACAGGTGATTGTTTGAACTGCTGTGCACACCTTTTGCTCACGTCATCGCTGGATCGTATAAAAAAGGGCTCCTGTGTCAGTCTGGTTAAATAGTAAGGCGTCATCGTTAAGCAGGTGTGAGTGAAGTGAGATGTAACTGTATAGGTGTGCTGTCAAGTTACTGAACAGGTGGCAAGACTATATTACAATATTATCATCAAGGTTCCCCCAGGTGAAGTCAATATTATTCTCTTGTCCTACCACCACTGAGGCTGATGTTCTATTGTACCACCACTGATGTTCTCAGTTCACTAGTCGATTTGATCTTAAGCCATTAATAAGAGGTTTAAATTCCAAACTCGGGACACCAGTTGTTTTGTGAAGCACTAAAACTCAAAGCAACCTTGTTGTTTTCTCTTCAGGTGAAGTGCTACGTGGAGACAGAATAGTAGATACTTTATACGAGGTTTGTATTCAAGCTTAATAACTGCTCTCAGGAAGTGCTTTCTGCGTTTTCATGAGAATTTGACGATTACCAGGATTCGCTAACTTCTGTCAAATCAACTGCAAGAGCTGTTCTCTAACTGGTATCACATCAAAAATGTAGCAACATTCTCGAAGTTACGTTCTTTTTTTAAGGTGTAACATTTACAATGTAGTGCTTATTGTAAGTGTGTTGTTCGGCTATCTTGCAGATCAAAATGGCAGAAAACAAAGGTTTGCACAATGTTGTGCCGGCCGACGACTTTAACAGCTGAACAGTCTGCACCACTTGCCAAGTTGATATTAGAGGAATATCGTGTTCACACAGGTGTGTGGTTTGAAATAGTAATTATTTTTTGAAGATCTGATTGATCATCACAGTAACACACAGCTTTAAGCTGTTGTGAAATTAAAGCCTGGAAAGAAAACATTCAGGCCTGATAGGGATTCGAACCCATGACCTTTACGATACCGGTGCAGTGCTCTACTAACTGAGCTATCAAGCCATCTGGGAGCTGGTCACACTGAAAGCTCATAATAATTATACCCGTAGATGGTGAAGAATACAGTCAAGTGAATAAATGAAAGATCATATATTTTACCTGCAGAGAAAGGTATGAAGACCTCATAGATCACT
>JAHPZR010025138.1:0-29336 GCA_019787425.1 Platygyra sinensis
CTAGACCGGTTCACTTATATACTTTACAGCATAACGTTCAAGAACTTTCCGGCTCGACTAAATAAAGTAACATTACAATATAAAACTATTTACAGCAGCAGACGTAAACGACTAAAATAAATTGCTTAGTCACCGTGACAAGGCTAATTAAATATGCACGAAACTTCTAGATCAAATTAGCATATACTCGAATGTTCCAAGTGACGCAAGTCACGCCACAATTTTTCGTAACAGCGACTACAGGTAAATTTGGAACTACTGAATTTTCTCTCCGTTTAACGGAAAAACATGAGAAAAGATAGCATTACTTTATATTGCCTTTCTCGATGATCTGGAGGTTTATGCCATACAGAGTGGCAACGGAAAGTAATGAAAATAATATGCTTGAAAAAAAAAAAGAAAAACAATTTGCGAGCCCTATCAAGAAAGCACTTCTTTTATATGGATATTTTTGAGACCTAAGCCAGTCTTCAAAATAATACAGCAAACGCCAGGACGTGTGAAGCACGCGAGCCATTCCCGTAGGGAGTAAGCGTGCAGACCTCGCGTGTGAAGGGCGCGAGCCTCGCACACCCTTGGGGCCCTTTCGTTCGAATATGCGTCGCTCGCGTTCGCAAAAACGACGACTGTTTTGCAGTCTGGGAAAAGTGCTTCTCTGCTCTCGATTGAAACATCCGGTTGATCTGATTGCTCTAGTCCTCTAGATCACCGACAGAAAAAAACTAGCCAAGTAATTAAACACCTCGAGTTTAACGAGCACGGTCACTGAAGTTAATTCCCTCAGCCACTATTCTTCCTGTTCTTCCTGTTTTTCCTTCTGAGGCAGCGATCTTTTTGGTCAGCCCTAAGAATCTCGACCTTCCTGGCTAGAAGGTCGCCATAGGCATAGCAATGAAACTGATTTTGCTTTTCATCAGTTAATTAGAACTGAAATAAAATAGAGGGTATATAGTAGTGGAACCGCATAGCAGCCGTGATATAGAAATACTATTTAAATTAATTGTTAAGGTGCCGGTAGAAGGCAATACTGGCGATACACCAAATCCCCCTGGTGTATCGGCAGCATTGCCTACTACCGGCACCTTAACAATAAATTTAAATAATATTTCTATGAAATAGAGCGTGGCCACATGTGTTACGTATTCTTGGTGAATAACAAATAACATGTTACTCTTTTGGATCTAGAGAATGGCGGTGGTTAGAAGAGTGTTTCACAAATAAAAAAAAGGAAGTCGCATGTGCGTGAGGCGACCAGCTTTTGCGATTTTTGCCATGACGACGATTACAGATAATGAACGAGACTTTTTGTCTTATATGTTATCTTTAGTGGAATTAACGTGACAGGTACTTTCAGATTGATAATATTCTTCAAATCTGGATTTTTTGCGGTCAAAACACTGGTCGAAGTGTGATCTTTAATTTAAAAAAAAGATACATTGAAAAAGACTAATGCACTTGTCATCGGCTTCCCCGAGGGGGGAGACCACGGGCTGATGTGGGGGAATATGCGGACTTTATGGGGACTTAGCAACAATTTTCTGCCCTTGTAGTTGGGGAAATGTGGGGACTTAGATTTTTGAATGCCCTACTCTCGGGGAGAATGTTGGGACTTCGCATCTGTTCAACCGAGAGGAGTTTGGCAACGATCCATGGTTCGCTCGATTAAAATCCATTGTTTTTTGTCTATCAAACAGACCATCCGTTAAAAATTTGTACGTATTTGTAGGCATAAGCAACTTTAAAATTCCCGTGTATATATTGTCGTGTTTAGAAGCAGCAATGAACCATCACGATAGTGTGTTTTCCCTTGTTCTTTGTTGCGAATTCGTTGTTTGAAGTGGCAGGTAGTTTGCAGTCTTAACAGAACGCAGGGTTGTCGGAACAGCAACGAGGTTGTTTATTCCATACAAACCTAGTAAATCCCACACAAAACTTCACAACAAGCACGCGCTAGGCTTGTAAATTATATTTCGACTTCCGTCACATGCACACTTGTATAAACACACGCCCTCTGCCAAATATTCACGTAACCTCTCTCACACTTGAACAAACACGGCCTCCACCAAATGTACACGCGACCTTCGTCACACATCAACAAACACGGCCTCCACCAAACTTTACACGTGACCTTTGTCACACTTCAGTAAACACGTACTCTCTTCTAAAACATACTCTAAAAAACACTCTCCCTCAAAAAGCTACACCGATCCGCTTATATACTTTACAGAATGAGATTCTAGAACTTTCCGGCTGAACTAAATAAAGTAACAATACAACATAAAACTATTTACAGCATCATACGTAAACTGCTTAGTCACTGTGATGCAAAACTAATTAAACATGCACAAAAATTCTGGACTAAATTAGCATACACACGAACCTTCCAAGTCAAGCAACAATTGTTCGTAACATTTTTCATCAGTCCGGATAGATTTAAAACAGAATCTGGGGAATTCAGGACAGGAAAAAAGTTGAAATTTTCACCAGACTGCAAGCAGCTAATGAAGCATTCAAGTAAAAATATTTAAAGTTCAATTTTCATCAGAATGCAAAGTCCGAGTGTTTGCTAACTGTTCAAAAAACCAAAATTAAGTTCTGAATTGCGTCTTCAAATCCAGTTGGGTGCTTGGCTTTGCCAAATACTGGGGACTTTGCAAGAAAAAAATACCCCAGGGGTGGGAAAATACAAGAACTTTGAAATGCACAATTAGCAAAGTCCCCACATCAGCCCGGGGTCCCCCCCTCGGGGAAGCCGATGACAAGTGCATAAATACTGGCGGAGAAATCGCGGTTTTACGTTTTCGCCGAAAGTAAAAGTTTACCCCTTGATTGACAGTCCTATGATGTTATGCAAACAACCGAGACGACTTTCGCGGGATTATAAAGATGGGAAGAACTGGCAACTCAGTTGATTAGCCACCAAGCATCTTTCCTGGTGCAATTCTTTTAGGTATGAGTAAACCATGGAAATGTCCGTGGACCAGTTCGAAGAAGCGAACCAAAACTGAAAATACAGCGAACAACGAGCGAACAAGCGAAAGTTGGCGGAAAGTTGAAGCTACTACGGCTATGGGATCAAGCCTGCAAAAGATCGAGTCGAGAGTTGAGGAAGGCGCAGTGATGATAGTGCATGTTCTTTCTGGCTTGCCTCTTCTTATCCAATCCGACGTGCTTTTCTCCGGGCTGGGAACGAAGAAGGACGACTGTTTTCGCAGGCTACCAACATATCAGCTGAAGAGTTTCCGTCGAATCTGTCACAAATAAACGAAAGAGTTCTTGCCATTTCGCATGAAGGAATGGCTTGATTGCTGCATGGATGTTTGCAAAAACACGAGCAGAAAAAAAAATCGTGGAGTGCAGAGTGCGGAGTGCGGAGAAACATCGCATCTTTTAATTTCATTAGGTTTGAAAGAAGCTTTTTGTCCCAATTCGATAAATATCTCTAACTGCCGATGTAAGCAGATACCATACCAGTATGCCCAAGCTCGGATATTTCGTCATCTTGCAAAAGAACATAATTTTTGTAAGCGCTCTACATTTCTGAAGAAACATCAAATACTATCAAGAAGTTTGAAAGAATCTTTCAGCGAGGTGCAACTTTACTTGTGTATTCATTTGTTTCTTCATTTGTCAATCTACATTCAGTTTTATCTTACTGTTTTTCAGCGCTGAATAATTTTTCAAGGTTTTAGTTTGAACTTTGCGAGAACTTTAGGACGCGCAGTTGACGAGTTGTTGAATGGTTTAAGGGTTAATTCACACGGGCACTTTATTTTTGGAAAGCATGGCTTGAGTTTGTTTCGAGGCAACACGGCTTTCCAACAAAACCAAAGGTGTAATTTCGCACATTTTCTAGACATGGTAAACACTGGACTGTTTTTTACTTTTTTTTTCGTAAAAGTGAACTGCTAACTATGAAAATCACGAGTTAAATATACCATTTGGACTGAATGAAGTATACGCGATATGAACAGTCCACTTCTGGCTGCGTGATTTTTTACATGATTATTATTTTTATTTCTTAAATTTCTGTTTCTAGTTTATTTATGTATTTAATCATACTTTTAATTCATGCACTTTTAAATTGTTATTTCGATTTTTTTAAAGTTCTTTTTTCAATTTTTTAAATTGTTTTTTAGAATTCGCACTCCGCACTCCGCACTCCGGAGTTTGTTTGTTTACCGATCGTAAAAAAAAATTCTGTTGTCACGAAGCTCTCTAGAACCTCTAATTTCATTGGATCTTGTTGGCACGAAGCTCTATTGTTTTAGGGTTAGGGTTCATTGTTACCATTGTTTGTATATCATTTTCTCAACCAATCCTGTGAGACGTTCCGAAGAGCTTCGTGGCGGCCCAAAAAATTGTGTAAATAACAATCTCATTTGAAATAAAGTTTTCCTACCTCAAATGTGTCGCGAACTCGACTCTTGTGCAGATTTTAAAGCCATTCTGACGCCGTTTAGTGAAGTTATTTGAAACCGTTACACCTCCTTCTAAAAGAATCGCAATAAAAATAACAGTTCCATAAAGCCCAATAAATGTAGAAACCGTAGTTTACACGAGTTTCAAGTTTATGTATGTAAATTAGGGGCGCGATCCATTCAACCAAAATTTCCGGACTGAGGTTCGAAAAGTTGTTGGAATGGAATGGATCGCGACAGGTCCGAACGGTCTCGTTCCATTCCACTCACAAAACGAGTTTCGCGCTCATTCAAAATGGAGGATGCTGGATCTCACTGTTGCTCCTATTAGAGCTAGATGACGATTTCGACGGTGATATCAATGATATAGTGTGTAACGGGTTATTTTGAGCAGACCATTCCCAGATATTTTCCGTATGAGTTCAAACACCACTTTCGAATGACGAAAAGAACACTCCAAATTGGCTCGGGAAATAAATCGTCTTTAAGAGCTGTTGACAGCCAATATATACACTTGGCTTTGGAAGCAGCATAGTTAATAGAGTGGAATGGTTATGAAACTCGACAAAGTTCTTTGTTTTATGTTTTTGTTCGCTTTTTTGGCCTTGACGGTGCACAAAATACAATAGTTGTTTACTCCGTTCTGAGAAACTCACCAATAGAAACGTGTTGGTTACGTAATTCATGCATAGTGTATGAGGACAGAACAAAGGATTGTGCACTGTCGTGGACCTTCCAACATAAATCTTGCCATCTTTGTTTGCCCCTTTGATGTTTGCCGGGCTTCATAACCAGTCCCCTATATAAACTATGGAAGCAGCTACAAACCTGTTGTAACTGCACATGGATGTACAAGTAACACCGATAGATCGTCTGTTAACAATCCATAAAAGCTGCAATGATAGGTGTTTTCCTCCATTTTAGACATGGAAACTACAGAGCAGCGAGCTACTGGGATTGAGAAAGGGGTCAAATGAAACGGTCTATTTCGATCAGACTGGTCCAACCGAGAAAAGTGCGTGATCCGCCTCAAAAGGTGGACGGATTTTTTTTTCGAAACTTTTCCAGTTGAACCGAACCGATCCATTCTGTTTTAGGCCTAAATTTCCAGACATTTTGGTTGAATGGGGGCATTTTCCATTTAGAAAAAAAATTCTGAAAATTTCTATTGGGAATTTCCGTTTAGGAAGAGCGCGTTCCATTTGTCACAAGTCCCATTCGTTCAAAGGCCCCTCTCTGTCGCTTCGCCAAACAACAGATGCCTTAGTATTAAAACTGTTCGGCCATTTTCTCGAACACGTTTTTCTACGTCGCTTTCCCGCCAAACAAATGATAGTACTATCGACTACCAGCATATGTGGTTATGAGAAGTCTGAAATCTGCATCCTCCCATCTGTTATGTTTTTGGGTTCATAGAAGAGTGAATACAAACACACAAGATGGCAGGTCAAACAACAAGATTGTATTGATAAAAGCACATGGTTATAAATACATGCAACCGCTGTACACTACGCAGGCTCATAGAACTACTCCAATGGACAGTTCGATACAAAACTTCATGATACTATAACATCATCTTTCTAGGTTTACAGTGGTTGAAACTTTACCTGTGAACGAAGAATTACAGAAGAACTTTTCAGATTTGTTCTTGCAACTTGTTTTACGCGGGAAACGTGCACCGGCGAAAAAGCTTCAAACAAGCAAGAATTTCTACCTACCACTTTTAAATTTTCTAGATCTGCGCTAGAACGTGGCAGGCAGAGCACTCTTAGTAGCCCTGAAAGCTTTCAGAAAACTGACCCTGGCCTGATCAGCCGCCATTTTTGTTGAAACATGAGGGAGGCCTGGCCGCTTAAAAGACCGCAAATGGCATGGAACTGGTGATAAAGACGAGAAATCTGTAAATGGAACACAAATTTTCCATTAGGACGTTTCCACCGGGAAAACGGGACTACATTTTCAAAATAATTCCTTTTAATCTGGAAAATTTCCAGTGGAACGAACCAAAAAGTCGTAGATCATTTACATCCCAACCGGAATTTCCGGAATTTTTTTTTGGTAAATGGAAAACGCTCTGGATCTCGCTCTAGTTGTCGGTTGTAAATACGCTGAATGTATTCTTACTGTGGCAATATCAGGTGAAACAAAACCCATTCTAATATGCATAGCCTCCTACTAGAACCTAACTAGTAAAAAGATAAATTCAAACATTTACCCATGCAGGCAAGTGGCTCAGTTGGCCTGTTTCTTGCAATGGGATTGAACACGAATTTGAATCGCAGTAATTCTTCACGAGGGTGCATTCTTCATGCAGTAGTAAACTTCTACAAGTAAAGTTATAAGTTCATATTAAAGAAAATGCTAGAAATACCGGCGAAGATTAGAAACGGCTAGGAAAGGTCGTCCGAGGAGCTGCGAAGATCATTGAAGTCCATGCACCCGAAAGATTTCCTGCTGATTTCAATCGTACCGACTTTTTGTTTAATTTATGAGATTCTCCAATCTATATATTTTATGCCAGTACCTCGCGAATGTTTGAGAGGAGCAACTTAGGGCTAGAATTAACCTCGTCAGGCTGAACCGATTATAATAGGCGGTTTAGTGTAATATTCTACCCTGAGTATTGTTATTAATGATATGGAGATAATTGGTATGGAGAATCGCTCTGGCCTTCCACAAGCCTACCTTCATTCTCATCTTTCTGACATCACAAAATGTTTATTTCTCTCAATTTCATAACTTATACACGATCTACTCTTCCCAATCCTTACTTAACATAATATGTTATATTACCTGTTGTAACCTTAAACGAATTTATATAAAACACTAATAAAATAATACTGAAACACAAACATTATCAAGCAACTGTTGCTTTGTTCTAGCAGTGATCAAGTGCTCAGCCCTGTTCTATTCATTTGGAAATGCCTGACGAAAACCCTTTAGACTGTTAAGACGCTTGTACGGCTCTCCTGTTTTCAAAGGCATGTCCGCCAGTTCAGCTGCCGCTCCTGCCGGGTTGACAACCTGTTTGAGCTTGATGTAGTGTAAAGCTGTCTTACTACTTTTCCAACCCACGTGATCCATGATTTCGTGGAGACTTACACCCTCGAGGGCCAGTGACACAACCGCTCCACTACGAAAGCCATGAATGGTAAAACTGTCACCAGACAAATGTTTGCCTAATACGGAAGTGTATGGTTTTAATCTCGCCTGAGCGGCCGCTGACTCTAGAAAAAAGGGGCTCACCGAGTTTGATTTTGTTACCGAGCGAAAAAGGAAACCCGGTGCCAACTTAATTCCGAATAATTTACAATTGTTAAAATATATTTCCAAGCCCTGTACTGGACAAACCGACTTATTCGAGCTCCTTTTGAATGCAAAGACGTTTGCATCTCCTGACTTCAAAGATTTTGTCCAAATATGATTAAACAAAAAACCTGAATTATCCAGAAAACACAAAATGTCGGACACCTTAACTTGCAGGAGATCTGCTGCTCGGTCTCCGGCAAAAAATAAAGCCTTGAAGGGAGCCTGATCCCTCTCATAAATAAAGACCTGAATTGCAGTCAGAGCTGAGCTGTTCAAAAGCATCTTATCTATGTAACTCGAAATAACCACTATGCAAACTCAATTTGCATTGGTAATTAATACCCTGGGGATTATGCAAATGAGACTATAAAAGAGGTTACATGTGCTCCATCCAGTCACTCTACTCGAGGCCGCAAAAGGGAAGGATTTGGCAACCCACCTTCCCACCCATTCGAGTAAATCGGGGTTGATCCTCATAGCTCCCATCTTCGCCTGGTCTTGGGTTTGTCCCAGGCCAGAGCGATTCTCCATACCTTATTACCATATCATTAATGACAATACCCAGGGTGGAATATTACACTGTTTGGACTTAATCTTCTGGCTAGTTTTGTAGTTGTTTTGGGTTCAATTTGTAGAAAACATTCATTTAGGAACTTTGTCACCTAAAACCGGAACCGGGAGCGGACCATTTTCTTTTTTGGTAAATAACTTAGCATTTATGTGGTTTTTAATACCCGTAAAGGAGTATGAAAAGATGCCTTTCTAGCGTTTTAAAAGGCTTAACCCCCAAATTACGGCTACAGTAAAGTTAAACGTTACAGTGTACATGACGTGTCTGTAAAGGCCGCATGAAAGGATGTCCTTAGCGATGCAGTAAAGTTCCGTAAATGTATCCCCTTATGCGTTATTACGGCGCCCCGTAAAGATGCTTAAGATTCAACTTTACGTCGTCGTAAAGATCCTTATAAAGGTTCTGTAAATGCAGAATTTAAGGACGTTCTCGCCCAAAAGTTCCCACATACAGATAATTCTTAAAACTTTGACTGCAGATAGAAAATGATAAGATTAGCTAAAAACGTAAAAAAAAAACAGGGGTCACCGAACTCGTATTGAAGATAAGGCGTATAACAGGCCGTAGCATTTCTAGGATTTCCAGTCACTCCAGGCGATTCTGGCCGCATTCATTACTATCGGCTTATATTTAAGTTGAATAATCACATCTAAGTTATGTGTGTTTAACACAGCATATATAGGCCTATTTGATAGACCTTTGCTACACATGTCATTAAATCAGGTAGAATTAACCTTAAAAAATGCAACTTTTAAGTCACCCACATCTGTATCCATGTACCAATTCGACCCTATTTGAATAGTATATGAGAAATAATTAAAACTTCCCACGCACATATTATTTTTTTAGTACAATGGGAAGAATCGCAAAAGGAAGTGATCTGCAGAAAAAAAAGTGGGGGTCACCAAGCATCCAACAAAAATATTCGCACACCAAGTTAAGGTACCTTTACGGCGGCTTTACGAAACAGTAAAGTTGCTGTTTCGTGCTGTGTTGCGCATGCGCGAGATGAAAGGAGTGATTTGAGCTCGGCGCCATTTGTTATTAATGTTCCGCTACGCAACGAACGGAAGCGGGGTTTGGCTAGAATGTAAATGGACAAGATATCAGTGGAGTGGCCCAGAAGAGAAGGCGGAGACCCGACTAAGGGATCGGTGCTTGGACGGTTGCTATGGAAACTGAAGCCAAACTGACGAGCTAAAAGAGAGGGGTCTCCAAGCAGCGTGAGGGGCAGAGGACCTGGTGCCTGGCACTTTACTCTCTTTGGTAAAACAACGAGCAGGCGAGCGGAAGATTTAGCGGACCTGAGGGTAAGCTATAAACGACTTCAATCGTGGTCAAATGGACACAACAACGCGAACTATGGCGACGAGGCTAACTGCCAAGCTGCCTGGCGAAGAGTGATTTTAATGCCCCGTCCACGCTAATCCGTTTTCAAACAAAAACGGAGCTGTTTTGATCCGGATACGGCTATCGTCCACACAACAACACCGAAAACGATCACCAAAAACGGAGCCATTCGAAAACGCTCTCCAGAGTGGAGCGATTTGAAAACGATGCTTTTTGAAAACGCTGTTTGTGTGGACGGAGAAAACGATGCTATCTGATAACGGTGACGTCATCAAAAATAGACACGACCGGGCGGCAGACCACTCGACCGTGAGTATCTTAATTGACGGACAGACACTACCATGCGCACTGAGGGTATAAAAGCGTTTTCAAAACGGATACGGCGTTGTAGTGTGGACGGGCGAAAACGATACGAAAACGATAAGTGTGGACGCAAATCTTTCTGAAAACGGAGCAAAACAGCTCCGTTTTCGTTTGATAACGGATTAGTGTGGACGGGGCCTAAGGTATGCACGTAAACGATAAGCGTCGCTTGACCAGCGGCCTAGAGATCTGAGTATAAGATAAGATAAGATAAGATAAGATAAGATAAGATAAGATAAGATAAGATAAGATAAGAACTTTATTAACGTGTCAAAATCTCTAGCGTATAACGTGCGCTAATTGGGGACACCTAAATTACCTAGTGCTAAAATTACTTTAAAAACTACAAGATATGAAATTTATATGTATGTATGTGTATCGGATCTGAAAACGCCGGCAGCGCTCGCAGAAGTGACTAAATCGATCCGAAAAATGACCATGAATAATAGAAGACCAGTTTGCTACGCCAGAGTCCAACGGCGCTGCTCTACTCAACTAGTGAGACAATTTCAGATAGTGCAGAGTGTTATGCTGGACTGTAAGTACATTTTGAGTCATCAACTGCCTGTATGTAACTTGTTAGTTCAAGGCCCAAAAATAACTTACAATTACTGTTTGTCAAGAAGGTACTGTGGTGTTTTACGTTGAATTTCGTTTATTTTTAATTCATTGATACGTTGAACTAGCAAACGTGATAATTTTATTTTTTTCAACGCCAACACTTGTAACTTGAAACTTTTGTTTTCCTCGCAAAGTTTGTAACATGATACCCTTGTTTTCCCAAAAACACATAAAGGAAAATATGCTGGCTTCTTTTCCTGCTGGAGAAAAATGAACTAATGTTATTAACTTATGAAAAAAATGGAAGAGGAATGATT
Source organism: Platygyra sinensis (assembly GCA_019787425.1). Lineage (NCBI taxonomy): Eukaryota > Metazoa > Cnidaria > Anthozoa > Scleractinia > Merulinidae > Platygyra > Platygyra sinensis. The sequence goes on from JAHPZR010025138.1 coordinate 10,893, forward strand.
TTGTTTCATTCAAGAGGCAAATTTTCATATCATCCATAAACAGTTACTAATTTAATTATCAAATAGTCACGTCGTGTCTCGGAATAGCAGGTTTGTCACGACATTACTACCGTGTAGTTTTAATGTTGCTAACTCGGAAATGTTTAGGGTGAATACATTTGTGAACTTTTTGTTCTCTTTCATGGGGGGAGAAAATAAACAAGCGGCTGAGGAGATCCATTCGTTCCCCTCTTTAAAGCTTAGCAAATACGAAATAGTTTGAAAATAGCACACAACATTTTTTAACCGAGCTAGGGATGATTGCAAACGATACGCTGTCACAAAAGCGTTCTTTGCACTTAAAAGGAAAACTGACATTACCTGAAATATAACTGCTATCGCCCGTTTAGAGGAGTGTGGTATCGCACGCATGAATGCTGAACTCGAGAACGGATTGTATCATGCTGACAGTGCTAGAGCGCATGCGTCTTACATGTTGTGTTCTACCACAAGGAAAAGCACTTAACGTTCAAGGTAATTGTGTATGAAATGTATCGGTTACCTAACATATAGTCAACACTAATGCTAATCAATCTGCGCATGCGCTTCAAGCAAATTGCTTTTGTTCTTAAGAGCGGAATAGTACCACACGGATAACAAGAGAATATTGGAATCATATATAGTTTTCTGATGCTACGAATGAAGTAATGTAAGTATGGTACGTTTTACGCACCAATGAAAGGTACCTATCCCACGCGCTCAAAACAAGGATAATTAATTAATTGAAATTAATTAATTAAACAAACATTAAAGTTTACACCTTATTGCCATAGTACCTTAATACAATAGTACCTTAATACCATAGTACCTTAGTGCCATAGTGCCTTAGTGCCATAGTGCCTTAGTGCCATAGTGCCTTAGTGCCATATTGCCATAGTGCGTTAGCGGCGTCAACCCCCAAACCATCCCAATAGTGCACTCTGCACTAATTATGAATTTACGCCACAGACATGGTTTGCCACTCACGCGCCCAGTCATTCTTCTCGGGAAGGGTAGACAGGAGACGCGAGAGAACGGCGAAATCGAGCCTAAAGGGAGCTTAAGGTGATTCCCGAGTTTTGCATTGCGCATTTCTACTGCGCACGATATTTGCGTCATCAGCGCGCACATGAGCGCGCGCGCGTACAAAACATAAGAGATTTCCCTCAAACTAAGCTCGATACCGAGATAAAAGCTCCTTTTCTCTTAAACGAGCACGGTGACCCCCACTTTTTATTTTATAAATTCAACGAGAACGATATCCGCAATAACTGAGAAAAAATTTGGCTACTTTTTTGGCAAATGAAATAAATGCTACAGAAAGAGACGTAACGGACCCAGTAGAGCAAGTCCAAATTATGTTTCCTTTAAAGGATAAAAATATCAATTAATAATGCAAGGTATTTGAAGCCATTTTTTCTGGGACGTAGATGAATAAGCAATCAAAGAAATTCGAACTCTGTGTGATATAACACGCCACATTGAAAAATAATCGAGCTTATTTGTTGCGCACTGAGATAACCAAAAGCCACCTAAATAACCATATTTGTCAGCATCGTGGCATGAAAACAAGCACGGTGACCCCCTCTTTTTATTACGTTTTTAACATCTCCTTATACTGTAATGACACCATACCAAGTTTCATCGGAAATCTGTGGCGAGTTCTTTTACTCGGGAATCACCTTAAAGCAAACCACGACGACGACGAGAACGTCATCAAACAGAAGGTTTAATGAGCAAAGCAATAGCTGTGCATGTGCGTTATAAATGTTTATACATTTCTTTGCCGTCCTCTGCAGAACAACAACGTGAAATGACCAAGTTCTGTGTCGTCTACGGAACGTGGACGACGACGGCTATAGCCTGTTCCAGGCTCTCTGTCAGTGGAGGATTAAAAAAGCGGGCGGGCGACGAGTGGGGTCTGGTAGGGAAAAAGGAGAGATCAGGAGAGCCTGTAAGCATTGTTTTAAAAACCTTATTCCGGTATACCAGCTCCTGGTATACCCTATGATTGGTTACTTTTGACAGTTTATATCAACACCTTGTCTGAATGTGAAGAGTGATCATCGCAGTAAATTTTCCAATTTAAGCAACTGGAAAGAAGAAGCCTGAAAAAAAAATCAGGGCTTCTACGGGATTCGAACCCATGACCTCCGCGATACCGGTGCGATGCTCTACCAACTGAGCTATGAAGCCACACATTCGTGGCAAGGTCAATTTATTGAGTTCATATTTTCCCGTGCAGTGAAATGATGTGAAGTATATATGAAATAAATCATATTTGTACTGCGGTTGTAGATGAATGTGAAGAGTGATCATCGCAGTAAATTTTCCAATTTAAGCAACTGGAAAGAAGAAGCCTGAAAAAAATCAGGGCTTCAACGGGATTCGAACCCATGACCTCCGCGATACCGGTGCGATGTTCTACCAACTGAGCTATGTAGTACAAATATGAATTATTTCATATATACTTCACATCATTTCACTGCACGGGAAAATATGAACTCAATAAATTCAGTGACCTTGCCACGAATGTGTGGCTTCATAGCTCAGTTGGTAGAGCATCGCACCGGTATCGCGGAGGTCATGGGTTCGAATCCCGTTGAAGCCCTGATTTTTTTCAGGCTTCTTCTTTCCAGTTGCTTAAATTGGAAAATTTACTGCGATGATCACTCTTCACATTCATCTACAACCGCAGTAGAAATATGAATTATTTCATATATACTTCACAACACCTTGTCTGTTTGTCTGAAGCGAAGTGACGCTTAACATGGCGAGCGTGATACAAGCGCGTAATTTCGCGGAGTCCAAATTTACTCAAGCGCTAAGAATGGAGTAAAGAACGCGCCTGATCAATCTGGCCCCTGGATAGATGTTTCTGCCATTATTCCCAGCCATTTCGGGAGAAGTTTGCATTTTTTTAGATGGTTTCCGCTTTTTGTAATGTGTAAATTAGCTTAATAATTTTCGGCGCCGTAAAACAAAAGCCGGAAATCTGTCAGTGTTCTCAAGTCACGTCTGAGGCTGCTGTAACGTTACGAGAAAGCTATACGTCTTAGAGACGTTCTTCTGTTTCTTGCATCAGTTTGATCGAGCTTTTGTCTCTCGAGCTCGATGTTCAGGTCTGTAACTCCTTTGTTCGTTCTAGCGCCACATGATTCAAATATAGCTGTTTGCGTGCAAGTCTGTTTACCGTTTTGCGTGTTGTGTATGCCGTTGTTTTAATTTGGCTCTGTTCTTGCAAGACGATGGTTTCGATCCTCCATATGGGCCTAATCCTTTGCCGATAGTTAATTTTCTGTACGTCTACACAGAGACTTTTACACTCAAAGAGATTCTCTGATGAGACACAGCAGACATTAACGATCGCAGAAGAATGCAACACACTGTGAAGATCAACTTGGCCTCGTGAAACTCGCGTGAGTAACTCTGTAGACGTTCTTCTGTTTCTTGCATCAGTTTGATCGAGCTTTTGTCTCTCGAGCTCGATGTTCAGGTCTGTAACTCCTTTGTTCGTTCTAGCGCCACATGATTCAAATATAGCTGTTTGCGTGCAAGTCTGTTTACCGTTTTGCGTGTTGTGTATGCCGTTGTTTTAATTTGGCTCTGTTCTTGCAAGACGATGGTTTCGATCCTCCATATGGGCCTAATCCTTTGCCGATAGTTAATTTTCTGTACGTCTACACAGAGACTTTTACACTCAAAGAGATTCTCTGATGAGACACAGCAGACATTAACGATCGCAGAAGAATGCAACACACTGTGAAGATCAACTTGGCCTCGTGAAACTCGCGTGAGTAACTCTGTACCGAACATACCGAGTTTTGACATTTTGACACAAGAAACGGTTTCTTTTTTCAAGTGGGCGGAATGAGGTTTTTAAAAGAATGCTTACAGGCTCTCTTTTTCTCTCCCGGATCCCGGTCGCCGCTGATCCCGCTTGTCACCCGCTCCCTTTTTCGATCATCCTCACTGACCGAGAGCCTGCAACAGGCTACGACGGCTAATTTTTCGCATTTCCATTTGGAATTGAATGCAGTCACTGTCGTCGTCGTCGTTGCTCAAGCTCCCTATTATCACGTCATATACTCATTTAACCGCCCATGAGCTACCCTGTCTACATAAAATCAACATGAAGAGCGAGGACTCTCGAAACGCCACTGGTTTGAAATTCGAAAAATCGCACTCGTACTCAACCTCGTACTCGAAGTCCAATCTAAAACTCCCCAATATTGATCTATCGAACGTGGCCTATTATTCCAAAGCCTTCTATTGTTTTCTTTACAAAAATTGTCAAACGTTTCTGGAAGTTGCACTATAAAAACTATGACAACACGAAGCTTCCTCTCCTTTGTTTATTTTCACTGGACACATGAAGTTACTGTAAATTTTACAAATAAATACCTAAATTATGTACATCTTTAATAAATACCGTCTTTTCTAAGTATTCCCTGTATATATTTTTTTAAATACAACCTATTATATTTTACACTTACAATAGATAAAATTTAGTTAAAGAGTTAAATTACTTGCATTTTAATAAATTAAACGAACGACTGAGTATGCGATAGAAACGATATGTTGAGTATATCATATTATAAATAGCAGAGATGGATAGTGGAGTTTAAAGATTGTTAAAACAAGATTTTACAACCTGAATACGAGAATATGAAATTGTAGAAAATAAATATTAGAAGAACAGCTCGTTTGACGTTTTCTTTTTAACAGCAGACCATTAAAATGGTTTACAATCCAGCTCATTCAACTTGTTAACTGGGCTGAGTTTGTAACTGCAAAGAGATGGAAGTCTTAAAACATACAATAGTTACTGAATTATAACTTGTGATTAGGTTCCTTCTTTCCCAGCGAGAAGAACTGATCACAGGAAAACTAAATTCGCCTCTACTGTTTCACCATAGTTACAGCAAACTTAGGCCTTGCAAGTTGTATGAAGACGTCAATCGGGTGATGTAGCAGCTCTCGTATGGTCTCACATGAATTGATTGCAACCCTTTGAGAGTACAATAGAACAAACAACAGAAACAATGCCCCCTAGCCACAAAACAACAACAGCTGCCGCGATGACGACAAATAGAATTACGAGAGCTGCTACACTACCGCATCAATCCCTCGTTTTGTATATTAAAAACACTTGATATTTACGGCCGACATGTCGTTTGCACGCGCTTGGCAATATAGATCTCTTTGCTAGTGAAACAGCGAAACTTACATTATGAAAGAAGCCCGGATATTAAATAACCTTGTGATAAAACGAACAAACATTGTTGACCAGGCCATTTACCTAAAGCACATCAAGCATTGCAACCTAATACCACGAACCATATGTCTTGCGACGAGAGCGCTCCTTCCATGGGAAAAGAAAAGTTTTTACGTTGTGCGTGACAAAAGTGAGTGAGTACGGAGAAACCGTGACTTGAATCACATGGCGGTCGAAAGTGTTGACAGTAAAGGCCGCCGCACACTAGTGGATGTTTTGTCGGCCTCGCACGCGTCTCAACCAATTAGGAAATGTCATGACAGTCACGCCAGTGGAAAAGGAGCCATCTTGATTTTGGATGACTCGGCCCCAAGCCTCAGCTAGTGTGCGGCAAGCTGATAGCCTGACAACTTTTAACCCGATCTTGACCTCGACAAAAAATCTGCAGTTCTACAACAAAAAAATCGCATAGTGTGCGGCAGCCTTAATCGTTTCTTTTTCAGTTCTTGAGTGTTTCGTCATGTCATGCAAATGGCCTGGTTTTCAATCTCCTCCTGCGCAGACGTTTCTGCTTGACCACCGCTGACCACTCTTACTGATTGCGTCTGAGATGTCGCTGACCAGTAATTTCTGCTGATCAGTTTACACAGCACTCCACTTGAACCTGCTCCGCAATCACAAAAAAATCTGGAAACAATTTAACGCGACGTTGGTCAGACATTTTTGCCAGGTATACGAAAGAAAAAAAGTGTCATTAAAACTACACCAAACAGTGTCTATAAAGGCACGCGTAACACTGATTTTTTCACAGGTCTTGTGGAATAGGATACTAACAAAGTCCGGAATACATATCCGTCAGTTTGCTGAAGGACCCTGACATTTCGTTATTGGCCCAGACACGTCATAAGCAGCCCATTTTAAGCCCACTGTCCAATTCCCCCAGAAATGACTTCATGAAACAGTCAGAAACAATATAGAGGTATGTCTCCCAAAAAATTAAGCATATTTACATTTGATATCAAGGAAAACGACATCTGAGTGCATAGTACTGAGTCCAAACTATCAAGGTCATCTTTAATTTATAATCTCTCTCGACAATGTCCAGTCTAAACCATCCCAGTTCTATTCCGGTTATTGACTTGCTATTTTATGTTGTCACCTTACCTGTCACGCCTTACAAACTTCACGTCGTGCCCTTCATGACAACCTGTCACACAACTCACACAGATGGCGTAACCTTCGGATGTACCACAAGTGGTGCACCTGTGTATGCAGAGAATAGATAGTGAAACTGTCATCTCTTGATAAACTTCATACATGAACTGCTAATTTTTCTACTAACCACATTTTATTTATGAACTGAGTACAAATAAACTTGTTGTTGTTGTTGTCGTCGTCAATAGATGGTCATCAAATTCCAAAATCCAAAATAAAAAGCCATGAAAGTTTTTATCCACAGCAGGTATAAGGGGATCTAATTTAAATCTGTTTACAACTCTTCAGTTCAACAGCGTGCTTGATTTGGAAGCCAGCGCAGTTTCAAGTTCAGACTGTTATGGCGGAGCGTGACATACCGCTACGATCGCGTTTGTGGAAAAATACACTTATCTACAGATTTTCAGCCTTTTTAGAGGTTTAAGCGTTAGGAAAATAGCTTGTGTAAATGTTTGTTGATTCAGTTCAAATAATCAGTCGCCAAGATAGCCAAAGTGAGTTCCAGATGTTTACACTATTTCCCGGCCCCATGTTGGTGGAGCACAGAGCTCTATATTGGTCTCTGTAAATTTGCGCAAAACATTTCGACGAATATCTGAAGTTTGGGAAAACACAGAAACCTAAAAACTTGGAGAAGTGTCGTCTTTTCTTATCTCCTATAGCGAAGATATCAGTGACGTCACCTATTGTTATTAATATGCCAACCAGAGAACTATTGGCTGGTGAAACAAAGAGTTCTTTTGTTTAAAGTTTTCAACATTTAAATAACAAAAACAATGTTTGTAAACAAATATCTTTGCTATAACGTTACAATTTCTTGACTTCATCCACTAAGTAGTGTTCGATTTAGTTTTCATTTCGTTGCGAACACGTACCCTTGGGTACAATAAAGGAACATGCAGGTTACGCACCTGTAGAAATCGTGCATGGGATAACATGTGTTACCAGACACCTGGAACAGACAGCGGCAAGACTCGATTGCTTTCTCCACTTCACGTCTGTTTCCGTGCACTTTGTTATCTGACCGAGAATAAGGAAATAAGACATTAATTTGAAAAACAACAATGTCGAACTGAACGGGTGGAGAACAGAAGGCTAGTCAACTTACTGCTAAGCTGAGGTTCAACACCAGTAGCCAGACAAATGCCGTCAAACCGGTTGTTGAAGACTTCGTTTTCTTCCAAAACTCCGCCTAAATAAAAGAATTGCAGAAATACAGAATACTTCATGGAAAGTGTGTCCGTATGGTATTTACGCACGAGTTGTTAGGTACCAGAAATTGAACGAGTGAGATTTCTGATACAAGCCAACGAGTGCGTAAATACAATACAGACACACTTTCCATGCTGTATTTTGTTTATTATATGCATACTGAGATTCAAGCAACAAGATCATAAAAGATTCAATAATTAAAATGTCCTTTACGTAAGAAATGCAATATTCAATAACAAGCACAGAATGTAAAATAAAAATTGTTAAGTTTAATCAAGAGTCAGACTCATACCAAAGTTGCATACGCGACAAGTCTTTTCTCACTTAAGTTTTTCAAAGAAATTCAGTCGGGCATGAATTAGAAAGTTTTAGCAAACCACGACGGGAACGGCGACGAGAGCATCACCAAACAACAGGTTTAATAAGCAGAACAATGGTTCTGAACTTGCATTTTGAATCTTGGTACATTTCTTTGCCGCGCTCTGCAAAATTGGAGAACGCGAACCGCAATGGCTAGAACTGAACGCTGTTGGTGCCTGACCAAGGTTTTAGACCGATAGGCGTTCTGAATAGATTCACAGAGTTGCGAAATTCGAAAGTTAAATATAAATTCATTTTTTACAAGACTCACTCCCGCCGTCACCGTCGTCATTAGGGAACTTAAGCAAACCACGACGACAACGGCAACGGGAACGTCGCCAAACAAAAGGTTTAATGAGCAGAGCAATAGCTGTGCACGTGCGTTGTAATTCTTGGTACATTTCTTTGCCGTTCTCTGCCAAACAACAACGTGAAATGACCAAATTTTGCGTATTCTGGAGAACCTAGGCCTCGACGTGAAATATTTTGGTTTTCTTTATGGAATTGGCCGCTGGCATTGCATATTTAGTTTGAGCAGGTTTTTAGACAGATTTGCGTTCTGAACGGGTTTATTTACTTACGAAATTCGAGAGTAAAATTTAAATCCATTTTTTGTTCGGTGTCATCCCTGGCGTCGCCGTCGTCAGTGCTTTTAATACGTTCCCTATTGCTAAAACTCCATACTATGATAATCGCCAAGACACGGCTCACACGTGAAGAAACATGATACGCGTCTCCTGATTGGCCGCATCGTTTTCTCCACACGTGGAAAAAGCGATACGCGACATTTAATTGGCTTTCCGCTTCTTTGACTCAGGCTTGTGAATGAGAATTTATTTCGCGCCTTTTCAGTGAATAAATCTCAACAGGTATATAATAAGAAACAATCTTAAATATGGCCTCGTGAACTAACATAGCTCTAAAAATTGATGTGAATAAATCGTAAGTCATGATTAAGACAACACGAAATTTTCGTTTGTTTTAGTAGTAAGGCAATTTATGCAAAATGTTCAGAGAAGCCATTTTAAGTTTGATTGTGTTATAGGGTAAGCTTCTCTGGGAGAGGGCTGATGAAATTGCCAAAGAAGGGGTGACTCACCAGCACTATTCGTTATCTCTATCCCCGCGGCACCGCCATCGAATATGCGATTGCTTTTTAACACTGGAAAACTGGCTGTGCTAATGAGCACGCCTGTTAATGAGAAAGAGAAAGGAAATAAGGAAACAATATTTCTGACGGAGTTAGGTATTCCATAGAAGAATCTCTCGGTGATGAAGACACGCAAACTAGCATGATTTGTCTTGGCATCCGAGCCTAGCTTAGAGTCGTGGACAGGAATTAATTACGCCTGTCACAAACTACAAGAACAAATCAGCAAAGCAGTGCGATTTTAATATGAAGGAAAAATGTTCACCTGTCAATGCATTCCGAAAAATGTCATTGTTCTCCAGAACACCTAGAAAAATATAAAGTGAAAAGGTTACAATGTATACCCCTAGAGACTTAGGAGTCTCTGCAAATAAAATGATCAACTACCAATGCGGGTGTGTTTGTACCCAAGACACCGTAGTCCTATAGTCGAACCGCTCGACAGCGACCACCCAAAACTGCCAAGCATAGGTGGTCGCAAGAATGTTTGCAGATGACACTAATTTAACCTTGTCTGGTAAAAATTATTTTGAATTACAGAATGGTACAAACCATGACCTGGAAAATATTAGACAGTGGCTATCAGCAACAAATTGAGTTTAACCACCACTAAAACAGAATTCCTAATAATCGGATCCCATTACAATCTTGCCAACTTTGGCTATTCTCCTGAGATTATGCTGGGTGACACTTTCATAAAACGAGTCTATGCTGCTAAATCTCTTGATGTTTGGGATAACTCATCTAAAGGTCTGGACACCACATTACAAAAATTGCAGAATAGGGCTGGTAGGGTTATTTTAAGGGCTCTCCTCAAACGGCGTCTTAGAGGAACTCGCCTAAAGCCACCCGAATGTTTAAAATTTCTACTAGTGAAGCCCCATCCTATTTAACTGAAACTGAAACTTTAACTGAAACTTTTCCAAAGTTGTTGAGGCAAGAAATCCATACAGTATTAGTAGTACAGTGGATTAGTGGATTAAATATTAATCTACCATTACCGAAGAGTAACTTCATCAAAAGGAGTTTTGCTTACGCTGGTCCTAAATTGCTAAAGTCAGCAAACTCTCTTGCAGCCTCTAAAAAGGACTGGAAGATCTTGACTTTGATGTTTTACTATCATATTGATAGCATTGTTCTACTTTGTGCTATTTTGTTTACATTTTGAAACCATACTTCTTGAAAACCAATTTGTATATTGATGGAATTCTGAGTGTAAATAAAGTTTCGCTCGCTTAGGAGAACTTAGACCACACTGGGTCAAAACTTTGCTCCATTAGCATATAATAACTGCAGAGACTTACCCCATGTTTTAAATATCTTATTCATGTGAAGAGTCAATTTCTAGAAAACCCGGTACTTCCTATTGAGAAAATCTCCGTCTCGTTTACTGCACAGGAATGCGATAATGTTACGACACCTTATTATCCAATTGCCGTTCTATAATCTGTCCAATGGTCGCTTACTGAAGGTTAAAAACAAAACTGATAAAGTTTCAAATTTTCAGCTCTAAAAGTGGTCACAGTTGCTAACGAGAGGTGGTCGCTGAGAAGAGGTTCCAAATAATAGTGATTTGACTTGGAAACTGTTAGTATTTTGGAAAGTTGGTCGATTACGAAAAGATGTTGCAACCAGTGGTTCGACTATATACTGAGCTGAAAAGATAATTTGGTTTTATTAACTGAGTTGATAATGTGAATTGGCCACGAAGAGATTCGGAAGCTGAGGTTTCGAGCGTTAGCGCTCGACGAAGGGATAACGGCCGAAACTTCAGCTTCCGAATCTCTTTACGGTGGTCATCAATCCAGTTGATAAAACCAAATTATCTTGTAATACTCCCACCGACGCAGCACCACAGTTTCTCTCGAAACTTACCCCTTTGTTACTGAAGAAGATGGTTATTTCGATCTAATTTCTCACACTTTCTGGTATGCGTTTTCTGGTACCCACCCTTTCCGTTGTTGAACACGCACACTCCGCCTTCTCGCCCGTCGTGAATTTTGTTCCTCCGGAGGACTGGGTTACTCTCGGTCTTGATCCAGACCCCTGCCATCGCGTTGTCGAAAATCTCGTTTTCTTCTAGCAGACCTAGACCTAAGCCAAGAAAAAGAAACAAGCGGCTTAGTAGGAGCACATAGCTTCATAGATTGAACACCCAGTTGTTTTGAGCAACAAGCAGAGATAAGAGAAAAGTACTGAACACAAAGTCGAGGAACGAATAACATAGTGAAGCAAAACAATGAAATAACCTCCATTGTAGACCAAAACGCCGCCATTTTGTCCTCCCCAGATCTTGTTTCGCCTAATGCACGGATTACTTCCAGACCTGGAACAAACGAAGGCATGCAACTGTGTGATAATCAACGACTAATTTCTTATCAAAATATAAATGTAAGCAGATCATGGGAACAACAAAACTGATGACCAAGGGATTTGTTTTAACAGATAAATTTGAACAGAGAATTTTGATTAAGTGACCTTATTTGTATGCCAGAGTACTTGTGATTGAAGATCTCGTTTTCCTCGAGTATTCCACAGCCGCCATCATAGAAATAAACGCCAACCTGACATAGAAAATACAAAACACTTGAAATCATAATTTCTCAAACTGTTTCAGATTCGCATGAGATTTCCTGTCGTTCGAGACTAAAAGGACTTTTACAGTTAGAGAGGGAAAAAAATCCACTGCGGATAAAGAGATGTCTCAGGCTATCTAACAGCTCTGTTCAGTGAATTTTTCCATCCATCTGCTTCCCTCGAATTCAACCCCATCTTCTGCAGAGAAGGGAGTCCCGAAAATTCTACCATACAGCAGAACTTTCCACTTTACTGGAAGGTTCGCTGGCTATTTTCTTGAGTTCAGGTGAATTTGCTACAAAGTAATTCTTCAGGTTGGCATGCAAATATTTCCCAAGAAATACTGAGCGCCCAGCTAATTTGGTCAGTTTGCTTAAGTGGTAGACAGGGCTAAAAACAGTGGAGGCGGTACTTCGAAAGATAACCCTTAAAAAAATATCCATTGCTAATTGAAATGTTGAGGAAGAAGAGGAAAGAGTAACGGTCATGACAGTTTCGCATCAAAAGAATACGTTTACTATTTATAAAAAAGTCGTTTAAGTTGCTGAGTTGGCAGTCGCTAAATTTATCATTACCAACTTAAGTTTGGAAATTATATATGTAATAACTTAATCATTTTAGACTAAAAAACCGACAGAGAACCACAAAAACGCGCCTACATATTTAACTCTCAGCGAGAAAAATTCAACTCCTGTTGATTAACAAATGTTTTTTACCGTCAGAGAACATTAATAAACTCGATATTTTAACGTTTATTTTAACGGTCATTTTTGCTCACGAACTAAAACCGTTACTTAAGTTATAAGTTTTGCCATGTAAGCTTCGTTTATCAACTCAAAAATTCATTAGTTTAGTATCGCATAAACAGGTTTACATTAAGTCTGAGTACAGTGCAGTGTTTTAGTGTTTATAACATAGTTACCAACGACTTTAATAGTTATGATTAAACATGTCAAACCGGTTAAACTCGATTTATGTTCGTGCTTTAATAACCTCAAGTGCAGTTGTTCGTCCCCAGTCCTAATCAGTGCCTCTCTTTTCTGAAAGAAAAAACGGTTTTGTGTTATCCCTAAACTAGACATCGAACGAGAGTCTGGTCATCTCGTAACGGATCCCTGCATTTATTCCTGCTGTGAATGAAAAATGATCTTTAAATAGTAAATAATGCTTTTCATCGGGTCGTCACAGGATCAGACCTGTTCCTAACATCAAGAAAACGTTTTCAGATTTAGAAAAAAGATGAAGTAAACGAAAGAAGCTTGAGCAATAATGAATACATATATCGTATTGGACGTTTTGTTATGTAGTATCGCTTAGTATTTTTACGAGTTGTGCCGTATTTTGGCGAGCCCGTAGGGCGAGTCAAAATCCAAACAACGAGTAAATATTCTCAGCGATACTACATAATAAATAGATTTATTATCCAATACGCCAAATTGGTATGTTCGTGTAAGCGAATTTCGTGGATATTTATTTACAGGGAATGTGTGATAGAAGTATGCGATGCGGAACGGAATTGGCGCGGGAAATCCAGCTAACTGATTGGCCAACGGCAGGAAACCTGTCTAACCGGTCCTCTGGAGTACAAATACCGCATGATATTTGTACTCGTCTTAAGCGTTGTTTGTACTCTGCGAAGTGCAGTTGGATAATAAATATCCATTTTAAAAGGAACCCTGCAATGTACTTTAATTCAATCAGATTACAAAAAGATGCAGTGATATGTTGTCTGTCGTCATTTTAAGTGCTTGCTCAGTGTTAGGGGTTTAATGTGCTAGCTTGTTAATTTATAACAGTTAAAACCGGTTTCAGTTAAAATGTTTCTTAGCTGAAAACTACTCATGTAACGACTGATATTTAGGGCTTTCCACTTGCTAAATTTAACGTAAAATAGTGCGAGAACTCTACCGAAGAAAATCATTATTATCAAGTTAGTTTTGAAGACAAATGTTATCATTATTCTTTATACCTAGAATCAAATCTAGCATAATTTATTATGTAAACCCTTAATGAGATCTAATTCTATTCATAGTAGTCAGATTATAAGTTAAAGATACATCTGAGGCAGATCATGTAGCTCAGGCGATTCAAGGAATGCTCAGTAAAATGCACATCTGATATCTACTAGCAGTGGCAATTTATTGTTGTTTGTTTACTTTTACCCGGAGAAAAATCAACTCAGCTTACTTTCTCGGAAATGGCAAACGGTGGACACGAGAGTTGGGAAAACAACTGTGATGCTTATCTGTCTACTTTGGTGATGTAACACAAAGATCTCATAACTTACACTAAAAGAAATGTGTGATAACAAATAAAGAGAATTCACATGGCGAGCTGCTGTAAGCACTGAAATTGCCAGCCTGTGTCTAACTGCACCAAGCGTCGACCGCAAACATGAGGGAAGAAACTCAAGGCCAGGTTACCCGCAGCCTAATTAAACCTAAGGCCGTTTTACTTTCCTGGGGAATGGACACCATAAAAAGTTAAAGAGCTATAGTTCAGTGATGAATTGTACCTGTTTTCCGCTGTGTATTCTGTTGTTTCTTAGTGTAGGAGTACTTCCTGTTCACAGATGAATGCAGAAAAGATTTAGTTAACAACAGCAACCGGTTGAAAACCCTGTCCCTTAACAACATTGGTGCAGTGGTACGAAGTCAACACAATGCGACATGGTAAGATGGAAGATTTCATTGCGAGGTTTCTCCTGGGAAACGAAAGTTTGAAGAGCCATAAAAATAACTTAAACGTTATTTAGAAAAAGATTGTCATTATGACAGAAATAAAGGAAAACACTCTGGTACCTCATCGCAATAATTTCTACTTTGTCACATTGCTAGAACTTCTAGTCCTAAACTGTCGCAAATATCAAATTGCAACATTTGGGGGCATGCCCCATTGATTCTACAAACCCAAGGTACCAGCTATCGTCGCCCCCACCCCCTCCCCTTGAAAATCCTGCAGCCGCCCCTGACGTTAAAACTTTGTAGAAATTGCCCTTGAGAAAATGTACGTAATTGATGGTCATCACGTGACCAGGATATTTACCTGTCGTTATCCACACACCAGCCAGTGTGTTGTTGTTAATTTCATTGTCCTCTATGAGCCCCATGCCCTCCTCGTGCTGAGGAAGAGAAGAACAACATGACAAGAAAAGAAATGGAGTCACAAAAAAAATCCCAAGATACACACGCTGTGAAGACATATTACTCATCGCAGTTACACACACAATTTAAACAGATGCGAAATTAAAGTCTAAAAAAAAATCAGGCTTCAACGGGAGTCGAACTTCGAGTTCCGTTCAAGCGTGAATTTTTTAATTTCACAGCTGCTTAAGTTGTGTGTATAACTGCGATGATCAATCATGTCTTCTTCTTGTTTATGATCCTTCATGTATTCACGCGCTGATTGGTTGAAAATGTCGCTTTTTGAAAAAAACAACAACAACAACAAAGAGTTATGGCACATCAATGCTATATGGTCATTAAGAATATATGCCGGAATGTGTAACCCATCCAATACACAAAATGCGGTGAGCCAGGGACTTGGAATAGTCCTTCCTAGATCGCTGCCTTTCATGTCAGCCATTTACACAAACAAGTCAAACTAGTTTGGAGGAACATTCAATTCATCATTACCACGTATATTCCGCCATGAAGTCCGTTGTGTATTCTGTTGCATCGAACAATGGGATTACTCTTTGTCCTGATCTGAATTCCAGCAAGTGCATTGTCTAAAACAAAACATTGAAATATAAATCTTTGCACACATATCGAAATCGATTTCAATACCAGTTACTTACGCTGTAAAAAAAGTACATCCACGCCGAGATTGAGAATCTCAAGTTATACTTGCCCAAGGCAAACAGACGAATAGAATAAACCTACACATACTTACCGTGAATGTTGTTCCCTTCGATCAACCCTTTTCCCTCACCGAATACATAAACTCCTACAAGGAAAATCAATATGTCGGTAACGACGAAATAGCTGATATGCAGTCGGATAACTGAACAAAGCGCTAAAATGATAGACTTATTTTTAAAATAACGTAAACTTCTAATAAAATAGGATTTAGCCAATTACCCCATGTGATCTGCAGGGACTGTGGCTCGTACACATTGCTTACTAGCAAATCACCAGTAAGTACCCTTACCTCCTTGTTGTCCGTCGTATATCTCGTTGTTTCTAAAACGCAAGCAAAAAACGTGGTGAAAACTTGACGGCAATGTACAGACAGAACGTAAAAATAGCCTGACATTCAAAACAGAGAACACAAATGGGGTGGTTAGGCGGACACACAAACCCCAAAGCACAAACTCGGGCGGTTGGCAGACACACCAGAAATAATGAATGAGGACACAAAACTCTTAGGTGGTTAGCGGACACACCAAGTGAATGAATTGGGGTGATAGCACCCTCACCCAGAGAAGGAAGCCCCCCAACCTAGCTACTCTTATGTACCTAAAAGAAGGTGGGGTAAGGACCCACCCAGCCTAACGCACATTTAGCAATGTTTAAAATTTAAGAAACCTGTCATGAAACATAATAATAATAGATTATAAAATAATGTTAAACATCTGCTTGGTCCATCAGGTCTCCTTTCTTCTTTGGGCAGGGATCAATTAAAGTGGGGCAGGCTCTCCATGTGGTTAAAAAAATTACAGTACTGTAGTGTTATCTCTGTTTACTGATAATACATGTATCTTTTCATGATATATGGAAGCAACTGTTTTCACCACCTGTGCCACTGTCCCTTTCTGTGTGTAGTTAATTAATATCACATTCTTTATCTAACTTATACTCTTTCTACGAATAGTATCATGAAACAATTAACAAGGCTTTGGATGCTGTACAAGATGATGGTGTTATTGTAGTACACAGTGGTGTGTATGATGAGCAGCTGTCAATCAGCAAACCTGTGGCAATTATTGGAGCAGGTAAATACTATTTTGAGAAAACTGAATATTAAACATGTCTACTTAATATGTAACATTTATATTTTTATATAATCAGGAGTCAAAAGTTTTAAGATTGGTGTCAATGACAATTAATTACTAAAGATTGAAATAACTTGTGAAGTATATTATGAAATAATTTATATTTGAACTGCGGTAACCATTGTAGATGAAAGTGAAGAATGATCACAGTAAATTTCCAATTTAAGCAATTGGAAAGAACAAGCCTGAAAAAATCAGGGCTTCAACGGGATTTGAACCCGTGACCTCCACGATACCGGTGCGATGCTCTACCAACTGAGCTATGTGAATCCGTTGAAGCCCTGATTTTTTCAGGCTTCTAATCTTTCCAATTGCTTAAATTGGAAATTTACTGCGATGATCATTCTTCAGTTAGAAATAACTTGTTCACAAGTCTTGCTTTGATTGACAGCTAAGAATGAAACTGATGCAGTTGTCATTCAGTATGACTCTTCAACAGTTGTTACTTTCAATCCTGGTTCAGTGTGCTCCTTCCTGGGACATCTGACTCTAAAGGTAGGCCGGTACTGCACTTTTACATTGTTCATTTTAAAAAATCAATGTGCTGCTGTGAAGATGAAAAACACAGGGATGACCAAAACAATACAAAAACTTGTCCACTGTTTGTTTAGTTTAGTTTGACTGATCTACAAGGCAAAAAGTATTTCTTGAATTTTTTTATGAGTTCCTTGCATTTTGACCACTTGTCATCCATTTAGAACCTTGAGAAAACAGAGTTTTACATTATTTTGCAGCTTTCTTTATTTATTTAGTAATTATAGTAATTGGACCGAGTGGAGTACAATTCAGAAAGTAATCAGGCGAGTATTTTCAAAATTGGATGAGCATGAAGCAAGAGGCGGCTTTGAAATTACGGGCACGGTTACTATCCTGTAACAAATTTTGGAATTAAAAATGTCTTTTGGAAAGTTCTTTTGAGCAAAAATATCTGTAGTACTTTTCAAAATAATTTGTTGAAAACTGTGCAAAACATTGTGAAAAAAGCCATTAAAGTGCAGCTCATATTTGACATGTAAATCACATGGATATTCAATAATATTACAGGTATCCTGAATTACAAAAAGTTAAAATCAAGCATCTGTAATTGGACACCCACATGATCGCGCTCCGACTATGTGACAAATAGGCACACAGAGAACCAATCACAATTGAGAATTTTGTTATAGATATGATTAATCATAAAATCATCATTTTTGTCCACAAACTTGGATGATGTGGTATTCCCCATGATTGAAGTCATTGCAGCTCAATATTTTGTCAACTGCTGATGCTCTCTATGCATTTGCATTCATAAAAACATGTGGTGCGATTGCATCTGTGTTTTTGATCAGGATACGGTGTTTAGTAATGTCAGCGTGAAAGCGTTCCATTTGGCCTTCATGGCAGAAGAGGCCTTCGTTTTCATTGTACTTGGATTTTCTGTGCCCACTGATACATGTAGCTGCAACTATAGACATTGGGTGACGGTCACATGAAAATAATATGCCATTTGCAAATTTGTACCCTGTTATGTTGCCATTCCTCCCTGATGAATGGCCTTCGGTAAAATTTTTTCAGGCAGGCATGTCAGCTGGAAGAAAAAACAATGGATCCCTGTACCATTACATGTTTGACTGAAATCTAGTATAAAAAACTTCAAAACACTTGCATGTAAATCTCTGGTACAGTACACATATTTTGACATTGATTTCACATTGT
>JAHPZR010025139.1:0-30000 GCA_019787425.1 Platygyra sinensis
CAGTAAGTTAAGCCAAAACTCTGAGCAAAAGAGATCACGTTTACTAACCGAAGACAAGATGCAAATACAAAACAAACTAAGCGGGCCAAAGCGGTAATAAAGGTAACAAGCTAATTATGCGCGAACCGTGTGACAATGAGACTAACTGAACAACAGCATGCATACGGAGCGGAACGACAGCGTGCACAATGTGTCACGCTACGTGACTAAACAACAATACGAAATATGGCGTGACTTCTTTCTTCCGCTCGCCTAAGTAGATGAGCAATAAACACAAAGTAGTTACAAATAGCTAGAGGTCAATGCGTAAAATAAGTACTACGTCATAGTCAGGTATTAGTGGGGAGTCAAGCACGGAGTTCGTAGGCGCAGCTAAGTGACATAGTCCTTGAGGTAACTCGAACGACGGGTAGGACGGCTAGACCGGCGTGGGCCAGATGAGAAAGCAGACTCCGAGATAGGAGCATCAATGATGTCAGACACGCTTCCACCCGGGAGAGGAGAAGACTCGGGCGCAGGAGTTATGTCAGACTGAGGTTCTGGCGGAATAGCGAGCTCGCTAGGAACTAAAGCAGGAACAGGATTGGGAGTGCTCTGAGGCGTAGGAACGTTAGCGGGTTCCTCGTCAACGTACCCAGACATGAGCGGCTCTTCGTCGATATCTTCGAGGTGGGAATCGGAGCTGTAACGGTGAGAAAGGTTAGAAGTCGTCTCCGTTAGGTCAGGAACGCGATAACATTCAGACAGTTTGACGCGATAGGATGTAGAACGCAGCTGTGAACCAGTGAACTTACGTACGTTGCACCACAGGCCATCTATGGAGACTACAAGATACCGATTGCGGGCATGCGTCTTGGAGCCATCAGAGGTAATGTAAACCAAATCGCCGACCTGAACGGGCATGGAAGGGCGAGGACAGCAGCCAGGGGCTTTGGATCTCTCACTAGCGGGGTGGTTACCGAGCCGCAAAGAGTGCTGTTGTCGAACAACTTGGAGGTCAGAAAAAGGGATCTGTGCGTTGGTGAATTGGTCGTGTTGAAGCCACATCTCGCGGGCAGACAATCCTCTGTTGCGGATACGGGTGTTAAGATTGGCAGTCGCCACAGCTAAGGAAAGAGGAGAGATTGTACCACCCTCAGGGCAAATACGGAGGAGCTCATCACCAAGTTCAGCGACGCATTTCTCTGCCACAGGATTCTTGTTTGCGTTTTTGACACGACCGACTTCCACCGCAAAGCCATACTGCCTAAGGATTTCATCACCGCAAAGCGAAGCGAAGCCAGGAGCGGGATCTACCCTTATGACGGAAGGGGGGCCAGACAGAGGGCGCAGCTCAAGGCACAATCGGAGGAGACCAGAGCGAATGGAATCACGACGTTCGTCATCTAGCAAGCAGCTAGCAGTGAAGGACGTGGAGGTCTCGCGGACGACAAGTATTAACTGACGATAGCGTTTTATGACGTCTGCGGCGAAGGAAATACCAAAGCCATCAGGAGGATCGGAGGTTGACTGTTCAACAAGACTGGAGGGAACTTTCTTCAGAGAAGAGCACAGGTGGCAACACTGCGAGCACCGATCCAGGGCTTTGTCCAGATCTAAGGCGAAGAAGTAACGCTGTGAGACCAGTTTCATTTGATGACGGGAAGGGTGGTTCAGCTTAACGTGCAGGGCAGCAAGGAAACCATCAACGACGGAACGTGGGATGACTATACACTCACGGGGCGCAGCGAAAGGCTCATCACGTTTTACGACGAGTAGGCCGTCACGGGAAATGGAGACTAGGTTTAGGTAACGCTTGACGTCTTTGATGTTTGTCACCTTCTTCGACGGGCGGGTGCCCTGCTTAAGATGAGAGTGGACACGCCTCAAGTCGGGGCACTCTAGCTGCGACTGGAGCCAGGCGGAACGGCTTGTGAAAGGAAGGGACGTCTTCCCCGATAACACATCGTGAACAGATATGGGACGTACAGCTAGATCTTCAGCCTCGGATACAAATGAACAGACTTGGCAGCGAGGGTCGTCGCAAGCTGGTGCGTTACGACTAGCAAAGTCAGAAGGCAAGTTCGCAGAACCGGCCAGATGAAGCAGCGTGACTTGGTAGCGGCTAACAGATGATAAGAATGAAGTCACTCGAGGGCTGGAAGAGAACTGGCCACGGCAGAGCTTGTCGAAGGCCTGGACGCATGGCTTGCTATCAGTCAGAACATAAGACTTAGACTTTGATTGAATTATATAAGGAGCAAAATGCTTGACAGCTGCTGCAATGGATAATGCCTCTATTTCACATGGTAACCAGGAAGCTTGATGTTTTTTAAACTTGGCACTGAAATATCCCGCGAGGTGGAGCTTCTGGTCACGAAGTACATAAAGGGTTGCGCCGAGGCCATTCATCTTGACAGAACCATCGGTTGCGATCCAGAGCTGATCATCAGGCTTGGGGAGAGTGATGGATCTGTGGGACGCGAGTGCTTCTTGACAAGAGCGGAAACACACCAGGAGCTCATCAGACCAGGAGATGGTATCCTGAGATTGACGACCAGCCGTAAGTGACTCGAGAGGAGCCAGGAGTTTAGCAGCTCCACTAAGGACCCGGCCAAGCATCTTGTATGACCCAACAAAGGCACGGAGACCGCGGACGTTCTTGGGGGGCTCGCAAGAAGCCAGAGCAGCTACACGATGGGGAGAAGCGCGGATCGAGCCTTGGGACCATATCCAACCGAGAATGGTGGTCGAGGCTGGGCAGATTATGGTTTTCGCAGGTGAGAGGCGAAGGTCGCAGCGATCAAGAGCCGTGAGGACCTTTCGCCAGTTTGTAAGGAGCTCTTGGTGAGAGTTACCACCGCAATACAAGTCGTCAGCGATCTTAGCGACACAGCCCTCTTGAAGGAGATCGCCCAGGACGCGGCACATTAGCTCCTCGAGGGCTGTCTCAGAACCGGGGATTCCCATGGCACAGCGCGTGTAGACACGAACACCTTTGAAGGGAGTAACCACGCCACAATACTTCATGGAGTTCTTTGCAAGGGGGATTTGGTAGAACGCCTGGGACAAATCAGAGACTATGATGTACTTCCAGCAAGCAATCTTGAGAAGAGTGGAGTCCACGTCTGGCATTAGTGAGGGCTGAGGTTTACTATAGCGGCCCACATCAGTAAAGGCTGTGACCAAGCGAAAGCCGCCATTCCTTTTCTTCACTAGAAAGGAAGGATTCAAATATTCCACCACAACCTTTAAATCTTCTGGTCGACGGAATACACCTTGAGACTCGAGTTCATCGAATTTGGTTTGGAGCATGTCGAGTTGGTCACGAGAGTACTGAGGGACACGCCCTTTGCGCTGAGGAGGCTCGACAGGACCCATATTCACAACTCCTTCAATCGGACCGGCGGCTCCATTATAACCAGGGATGCGGGAATCGAAGACCAATTGGAACTCCCTCAGGAGCGAAACGAACGCGGCTTTCTCAGAGGAGGATAACAAACCATCAGGGTCTACGTGTACGGACTCAATAGGAGTAGAGGGAGGAGCAGTAAACTTTGGAGGCAGCTCGGCGGCTTGAGTCGAGGAGGGCTCTGTGGGAGATTCCAGAACAGTTAGACGTGCTTGGCATAAATGGTCGTTCTTACGGACAAGTAAGGGCTCCTCGGTACTGTTGAGAAGTCTCAGCTTACCGCCAATGGATTGCACAATATCAGGTGGAGGCCAGGTGTGAGTAGGTTTCAGGTGACTAGAAGAGACTGAATCCATACGGGGTTCGATGGCAAGTGTAGCATCTTTAAGCAGCTCTGAGGGGGCGTCGATTTCAAGGAACTCACCCGGCCAGACGGTGGTGTTAGTGTTCGGGGCGCGAATGAGGTGGCAAGCTCTGACAGCGTAGTGGGTCTGAGGACTTTGAGAACAGCCATAAGACGCCACATCACACCCAGCGATGATAATCTCACGTTTAGCAGGACGGACTGCGATGTCGTTGGAGGTCATGAAGGGCGTTCCGGCCAGTATGTCAACATCAAGATCCTCGACAACGAGAGCTTCCAGAGTAAGTGGTCTGCCATGACGAATCAGAGGAAGGCGAGTCTCACCAACAACAGCTAACGGGGTACGACCGTCGGCCTGCAAAGCGGTCTGGGAGCTTTTAGTCACCTTAGCACCAATGTGCCGAGCTAGGGAGGCTCTCATCATATTAGTTTCTGCACCAGAGTCGATTGTTAGGCGTAAAGGGTGATGACTGTAAAAGGCGTGAAGGAATGGAGACTGGGAGACGTTTACGCGGCGAGTGACAGGAGGTTCCATAGTAGGTAGAACTCCGGAGGTAGAATGCTGCATATTTGAGAATTCTTGAAAATCTGAAGGACAAGGCTGATCAAGGCTGTGCTGGTAATCATAACTGCTCTCAACTAATTCAATGCCAGCCACTTGGCGAACCTTGGACATGAAGAGACGGTCAGGCTCGGGCAGAAACTTGCAATTGCTGAGGAAATGTGACCGAAAATCAGGACGACCAGCCTGCTGGCAAAGAGGACAGGACTTGACAGCTCGAGGCTTGGGTAGTAGCCTGCGTCGAGCAGAAACAAATGAGCGATGATCAGTCGGGGGAGCAGAGCGTAAGACCTTGGATTCATCACTGGTGTGGAGTTCGTCAAGTAACGAGTCGAGAGCTTGAGAGATCTCAGGTTTCACGGAGGCCAACGTCCTACTACGTAACTCGGTTCCATATCGCTGTTTCACAAGCCGCGGAAGGCTGGGATGGAGTAGGCGTAACCAGGTAAGAACAACAAAATTTTCGAGGGATGGAGATAGTTCTTCATCAGTGTCAGGTATCTCTCCATGATGAGTGATTCCGCTGGATGTAGTGAGCAGGTTGTCCTCAATAAAGGCCATTAAGCTTTGAAATAAATCCTCAGGACGTTGTTCGGGCTTTAGAGAAATATTCGCGAGGTCCAAGAAACGGGAACCGGTTAACTGCAAGCCATAATGCTGCCGGATCGTTTGCCAAACGCCGCTAATAGATGTAGAATTCTTGACGATTGAGCTCCGGGAAATGATAGGAGCGTAATTGGCGATTTGGCCGAGCATCATTTCCAAATGTGTTACCTTTTGAGCAGCAGTCCTTCTTCTCGCCGCTGGAACAGATTCAGGATCGTTGGAGAAACCACGTAGAGGCGTAGCGTTTGTTTTTTTACCCCACGACGATCCATCAGTAAGAAAGTCTGCAAAGTTCGGATCTAGGGACAGGATGTACTTTAAATTGTTTTCCCAGGCATCGATCGAAGTGATAGTTTCATTCGAGGAAAGCGACCACTGTTTCGGCGCTCTTGTTAAACGTTACAGTGTACATGACGTGTCCGTAAAGGCCGCATGAAAGGATGTCCTTAGCGATGCAGTAAAGTTCCGTAAATGTATCCCTTATGCGTTTTACGGCGCCCCGTAAAGAGCTTAAGATTCAACTTTACGTCGTCGTAAAGATTCTTGTAAAGGTTCCGTAAATGCGGAATTTAAGGACGTTCGCGCCCAAAAGTTCCCACATACAGATAATTCTTAAACTTTGACTGCAGGTAGAAAAACTGTTAAGATTAGCTAAAAACGTAAAAAACAGGGTTCACCGAAACTCGTTTTGAAGATAAGGCGTATAACAGGCCATAGCATTTCTAGGATTTCCAGTCACTCCAGGCGATTCTGGCCGGATTCATTACTATCGGCTTATATTAAGTTGAATAATCACATCTAAGTTATGTGTGTTTAACACAGCATATATAGGCCTATTTGATACATCTTTGCTACACATGTCATTAAATCAGGTAGAATTACCCTTAAAAAAATGCAGCTTTTAAGTCACACACACCTGTATCCAGGTACCAATTCGACCCTATTTGAATAGTATATGAGAAATAATTAAAACTTCCCACGCACATATTTTTTTTTTGGTACAATGGGAAGAATCGCAAAAGGAAGTGATCTGCCGAAAAAAAGTGGGGGTCACCAAGCATCCAACAAAAATATTCGTTACACCAAGTTAAGGTACCTTTTCGGCGGCTTTTACGAAACAGTAAAGTTGCTGTTTCGTGCTGTGTTGCGCATGCGCGAGATGAAAGGAGTGATTTGAGCTCGGCGCCATTTGTTATTAATGTTCCGCTACCGCAAACGAACGGAAGCGCGGGTTTGGCTAGAATGTAAATGGACAAGATACAGTGGAGTGGCCCAGAAGAGAAAGGCGGAGACCCGACTGAGGGACGGTGCTTGGACGGTTGCTATGGAAACTGAAGCCAAACTGACGAGCTAAAAAGAGAGGGGTCTCCAAGCAGCGTGAGGGGCAGAGGACCTGGTGCCTGGCACTTTACTCTCTTTGGTAAACACGAGCAGGCGAGCGGAAGATTTAGCGGACCTGAGGGTAAGCTATAAACGACTTCAATCGCGATCAAATGGACACAAACAACGCGAAACTATGGCGACGAGGCTAACTGCCAGCTGCCTGGCGAAGAGTAACTTTTAATGCCCCGTCCACGCTAATCCGTTTTCAAACAAAAACGGAGCTGTTTTGATCCGGATACGGCTATCGTCCACACAACAACGCCGAAAACGATCACCAAAAACGGAGCCATTCGAAAACGCTCTCCAGAGTGGAGCGATTTGAAAACGATGCTTTTTGAAAAACGCTGTTTGTAGTGGACGGAGAAAACGATGCTATCTGATAACGGTGACGTCATCAAAAATAGACACGACCGGGCAGGCAGACCACTCGACCCGTGAGTATCTTAATGGACGGACAGACACTACCATGCGCACTGAGGTATAAAAGCGTTTTCAAAACGGATACGGCGTTGTAGTGTGGACGGGCGAAAACGATACGAAAACGATAAGTGTGGAGCGCAAATCTTTCTGAAAAAACGGAGCAAAACAGCTCCGTTTTTCGTTTGATAACGGATTAGTGTGGACGGGGCCTAAGGTATGCACGTAACCGATAAGCGTCGCTTGACCAGCGGCCTAGAGATCTGTAGTATAAGATAAGAAGTAAGATAAGATAAGATAAGATAAGAACTTTATTAACGTGTCAAAATCTCTAGCGTATAACGTGCGCTAATTGGGGGACACCTAAATTACCTAGTGCTAAAATTACTTTAAAAACTACAAGATATGAAATTTATATGTATGTATGTGTATCGGATCTGAAAACGCCGGCAGCGCTCGCAGAAGTGACTAAACCGATCCGAAAAATGACCATGAATAATAGAAGACCAGTTTGCTAAGCCACAGTCCAACGGTGCTGCTCTACTTAACTAGTGAGACAATCTCAGATAGTGCAGAGTGTTCTGCTGGCCCCAGAGTTGTTCAAAAGGTGGATAGCGCTGATCCGCGGATAAGCGCAGTTTGTTTTGCAAAACAAACTGCGCTTATCCGCGGATCAGCGCTATCCACCTTTTGAACAACTCTGGGGCCAGCAGAACACTCTGCACTATCTGAGATTGTCTCACTAGTTAAGTAGAGCAGCACCGTTGGACTGTGGCTTAGCAAAACTGGTCTTCTATTATTCCATGGTCATTTTTCGGATCGGTTTAGTCACTTCTGCGAGCGCTGCCGGCGTTTTCAGATCCGATACACATACATACATATAAATTTCATATCTTGTAGTTTTTAAAGTAATTTTAGCACTAGGTAATTTAGGTGTCCCCAATTAGCGCACGTTATACGCTAGAGATTTTGGACACGTTAATAAAGTTCTTATCTTATCTTATCTTATCTTATCTTATACTCAGATCTCTAGGCCGCTGGTCAAGCGACGCTTATCGTTTACGTGCATACCTTAGGCCCCGTCCACACTAATCCATTATCAAACGAAAACGGAGCTGTTTTGCTCCGTTTTCAGAAAGTTTGCGTCCACACTTATCGTTTTCGTATCGTTTTCGCCCGTCCACACTACAACGCCGTATCCGTTTGAAAACGCTTTTATACCCTCAGTGCGCATGGTAGTGTCTGTCCGCCAATTAAGATACTCACGGTCGAGTGGTCTGCTGCCCGGTCGTGTCTATTTTTGATGACGTCACCGTTATCAGATAGCATCGTTTCTCTCGTCCACTCAAACAGCGTTTTTCAGAAAAGCATCGTTTTCAAATCGCTCCACTCTGGAGAGCGTTTTCGAATGGCTCCGTTTTTGGTGATCGTTTTCGGCGTTGTTGTGTGGACGATAGCCGTATCCGGATCAAAACAGCTCCGTTTTTGTTTGAAAACGGATTAGCGTGGACGGGGCATTAAAGTTACTCTTCGCCAGGCAGCTTGGCAGTTAGCCTCGTCGCCATAGTTCGCGTTGTTTGTGTCCATTGATCGCGATTGAAGTCGTTTATAGCTTACCCTCAGGTCCGCTAAATCTTCCGCTCGCCTGCTCGTTTTACCAAAGAGAGTAAAGTGCCAGGCACCAGGTCCTCTGCCCCTCACGCTGCTTGGAGACCCCTCTCTTTTAGCTCGTCAGTTTGGCTTCAGTTTCCATAGCAACCGTCCAAGCACCGATCCCTCAGTCGGGTCTCCGCCTTCTCTTCTGGGCCACTCCACTGTATCTTGTCCATTTACATTCTAGCCAAACCCCGCTTCCGTTCGTTGCGTAGCGGAACATTAATAACAAATGGCGCCGAGCTCAAATCACTCCTTTCATCTCGCGCATGCGCAAACACAGCACGAAACAGCAACTTTACTGTTTCGTAAAGCCGCCGTAAAGGTACCTTAACTTGGTGTACGAATATTTTTGTTGGATGCTTGGTGACCCCCACTTTTTTTCGGCAGATCACTTCCTTTTGCGATTCTTCCCATTGTACAAAAAAAAAAAAATATGTGCGTGGGAAGTTTTAATTATTTCTCATATACTATTCAAATAGGGTCGAATTGGTACCTGGATACAGGTGTGTGTGACTTAAAAGCTGCATTTTTTTAAGGTTAATTCTACCTGATTTAATGACATGTGTAGCAAAGATGTATCAAATAGGCCTATATATGCTGTGTTAAACACACATAACTTAGATGTGATTATTCAACTTAAATATAAGCCGATAGTAATGAATCCGGCCAGAATCGCCTGGAGTGACTGGAAATCCTAGAAATGCTATGGCCTGTTATACGCCTTATCTTCAAAACGAGTTCGGTGACCCTGTTTTTTTACGTTTTTAGCTAATCTTATCATTTTCTACCTGCAGTCAAAGTTTAAAGAATTATCTGTATGTGGGAACTTTTGGGCGCGAACGTCCTTAAATTCCGCATTTACGGAACCTTTACAAGAATCTTTACGACGACGTAAAGTTGAATCTTAAGCATCTTTACGGGGCGCCGTAAAAACGCATAAGGGATACATTTTACGGAACTTTACTGCATCGCTAAGGACATCCTTTCATGCGGCCTTTACGGACACGTCATGTACACTGTAACGTTTAAACAGAGCGCCGAAACAGTGGTCGCTTTCCTCGAATGAAACTATCACTTCGATCGATGCCTGGGAAAACAATTTAAAGTACATCCTGTCCCTAGATCCGAACTTTGCAGACTTTCTTACTGATGGATCGTCGTGGGGTAAAAAAACAAACGCTACGCCTCTACGTGGTTTCTCCAACGATCCTGAATCTGTTCCAGCGGCGAGAAGAAGGACTGCTGCTCAAAAGGTAACACATTTGGAAATGATGCTCGGCCAAATCGCCAATTACGCTCCTATCATTTCCCGGAGCTCAATCGTCAAGAATTCTACATCTATTAGCGGCGTTTGGCAAACGATCCGGCAGCATTATGGCTTGCAGTTAACCGGTTCCCGTTTCTTGGACCTCGCGAATATTTCTCTAAAGCCCGAACAACGTCCTGAGGATTTATTTCAAAGCTTAATGGCCTTTATTGAGGACAACCTGCTCACTACATCCAGCGGAATCACTCATCATGGAGAGATACCTGACACTGATGAAGAACTATCTCCATCCCTCGAAAATTTTGTTGTTCTTACCTGGTTACGCTTACTCCATCCCAGCCTTCCGCGGCTTGTGAAACAGCGATATGGAACCGAGTTACGTAGTAGGACGTTGGCCTCCGTGAAACCTGAGATCTCTCAAGCTCTCGACTCGTTACTTGACGAACTCCACACCAGTGATGAATCCAAGGTCTTACGCTCTGCTCCCCCGACTGATCATCGCTCATTTGTTTCTGCTCGACGCAGGCTACTACCCAAGCCTCGAGCTGTCAAGTCCTGTCCTCTTTGCCAGCAGGCTGGTCGTCCTGATTTTCGGTCACATTTCCTCAGCAATTGCAAGTTTCTGCCCGAGCCTGACCGTCTCTTCATGTCCAAGGTTCGCCAAGTGGCTGGCATTGAATTAGTTGAGAGCAGTTATGATTACCAGCACAGCCTTGATCAGCCTGGTCCTTCAGATTTTCAAGAATTCTCAAATATGCAGCATTCTACCTCCGGAGTTCTACCTACTATGGAACCTCCTGTCACTCGCCGCGTAAACGTCTCCCAGTCTCCATTCCTTCACGCCTTTTACAGTCATCACCCTTTACGCCTAACAATCGACTCTGGTGCAGAAACTAATATGATGAGAGCCTCCCTAGCTCGGCACATTGGTGCTAAGGTGACTAAAAGCTCCCAGACCGCTTTGCAGGCCGACGGTCGTACCCCGTTAGCTGTTGTTGGTGAGACTCGCCTTCCTCTGATTCGTCATGGCAGACCACTTACTCTGGAAGCTCTCGTTGTCGAGGATCTTGATGTTGACATACTGGCCGGAACGCCCTTCATGACCTCCAACGACATCGCAGTCCGTCCCGCTAAACGCGAGATTATCATCGCTGGGTGTGACGTGGCGTCTTATGGCTGTTCTCAAAGTCCTCAGACCCACTACGCTGTCAGAGCTTGCCACCTCCTTCGCGCCCCGAACACTAACACCACCGTCTGGCCGGGTGAGTTCCTTGAAATCGACGCTCCCTCAGAGCTGCTTAAAGATGCTACACTTGCCATCGAACCCCGTATGGATTCAGTCTCTTCTAGTCACCTCAAACCTACTCACACCTGGCCTCCACCTGATATTGTGCAATCCATTGGCGGCAAGCTGAGACTTCTCAACAGTACCGAGGAGCCCTTACTTGTCCGTAAGAACGACCATTTATGCCAAGTACGTCTAACTGTTCTGGAATCTCCCACAGAGCCCTCCTCAACTCAAGCCGCCGAGCTGCCTCCAAAGTTTACTGCTCCTCCCTCTACTCCTATTGAGTCCGTACACGTAGACCCTGATGGTTTGTTATCCTCCTCTGAGAAAGCCGCGTTCGTTTCGCTCCTGAGGGAGTTCCAATTGGTCTTCGATTCCCGCATCCCTGGTTATAATGGAGCCGCCGGTCCGATTGAAGGAGTTGTGAATATGGGTCCTGTCGAGCCTCCTCAGCGCAAAGGGCGTGTCCCTCAGTACTCTCGTGACCAACTCGACATGCTCCAAACCAAATTCGATGAACTCGAGTCTCAAGGTGTATTCCGTCGACCAGAAGATTTAAAGGTTGTGGTGGAATATTTGAATCCTTCCTTTCTAGTGAAGAAAAGGAATGGCGGCTTTCGCTTGGTCACAGCCTTTACTGATGTGGGCCGCTATAGTAAACCTCAGCCCTCACTAATGCCAGACGTGGACTCCACTCTTCTCAAGATTGCTTGCTGGAAGTACATCATAGTCTCTGATTTGTCCCAGGCGTTCTACCAAATCCCCCTTGCAAAGAACTCCATGAAGTATTGTGGCGTGGTTACTCCCTTCAAAGGTGTTCGTGTCTACACGCGCTGTGCCATGGGAATCCCCGGTTCTGAGACAGCCCTCGAGGAGCTAATGTGCCGCGTCCTGGGCGATCTCCTTCAGGAGGGCTGTGTCGCTAAGATCGCTGACGACTTGTATTGCGGTGGTAACTCTCACCAAGAGCTCCTTACAAACTGGCGAAAGGTCCTCACGGCTCTTGATCGCTGCGACCTTCGCCTCTCACCTGCGAAAACCATAATCTGCCCAGCCTCGACCACCATTCTCGGTTGGATATGGTCCCAAGGCTCGATCCGCGCTTCTCCCCATCGTGTAGCTGCTCTGGCTTCTTGCGAGCCTCCCAAGAACGTCCGCGGTCTCCGTGCCTTTGTTGGGTCATACAAGATGCTTGGCCGGGTCCTTAGTGGAGCTGCTAAACTCCTGGCTCCTCTCGAGTCACTTACGGCTGGTCGTCAATCTCAGGATACCATCTCCTGGTCTGATGAGCTCCTGGTGTGTTTCCGCTCTTGTCAAGAAGCACTCGCGTCCCACAGATCCATCACTCTCCCCAAGCCTGATGATCAGCTCTGGATCGCAACCGATGGTTCTGTCAAGATGAATGGCCTCGGCGCAACCCTTTATGTACTTCGTGACCAGAAGCTCCACCTCGCGGGATATTTCAGTGCCAAGTTTAAAAAACATCAAGCTTCCTGGTTACCATGTGAAATAGAGGCATTATCCATTGCAGCAGCTGTCAAGCATTTTGCTCCTTATATAATTCAATCAAAGTCTAAGTCTTATGTTCTGACTGATAGCAAGCCATGCGTCCAGGCCTTCGACAAGCTCTGCCGTGGCCAGTTCTCTTCCAGCCCTCGAGTGACTTCATTCTTATCATCTGTTAGCCGCTACCAAGTCACGCTGCTTCATCTGGCCGGTTCTGCGAACTTGCCTTCTGACTTTGCTAGTCGTAACGCACCAGCTTGCGACGACCCTCGCTGCCAAGTCTGTTCATTTGTATCCGAGGCTGAAGATCTAGCTGTACGTCCCATATCTGTTCACGATGTGTTATCGGGGAAGACGTCCCTTCCTTTCACAAGCCGTTCCGCCTGGCTCCAGTCGCAGCTAGAGTGCCCCGACTTGAGGCGTGTCCACTCTCATCTTAAGCAGGGCACCCGCCCGT
This sequence comes from Platygyra sinensis, assembly GCA_019787425.1. Taxonomy (NCBI): domain Eukaryota; kingdom Metazoa; phylum Cnidaria; class Anthozoa; order Scleractinia; family Merulinidae; genus Platygyra; species Platygyra sinensis. The sequence continues at coordinate 12,898 of JAHPZR010025139.1, forward strand.
CGAAGAAGGTGACAAACATCAAAGACGTCAAGCGTTACCTAAACCTAGTCTCCATTTCCCGTGACGGCCTACTCGTCGTAAAACGTGATGAGCCTTTCGCTGCGCCCCGTGAGTGTATAGTCATCCCACGTTCCGTCGTTGATGGTTTCCTTGCTGCCCTGCACGTTAAGCTGAACCACCCTTCCCGTCATCAAATGAAACTGGTCTCACAGCGTTACTTCTTCGCCTTAGATCTGGACAAAGCCCTGGATCGGTGCTCGCAGTGTTGCCACCTGTGCTCTTCTCTGAAGAAAGTTCCCTCCAGTCTTGTTGAACAGTCAACCTCCGATCCTCCTGATGGCTTTGGTATTTCCTTCGCCGCAGACGTCATAAAACGCTATCGTCAGTTAATACTTGTCGTCCGCGAGACCTCCACGTCCTTCACTGCTAGCTGCTTGCTAGATGACGAACGTCGTGATTCCATTCGCTCTGGTCTCCTCCGATTGTGCCTTGAGCTGCGCCCTCTGTCTGGCCCCCCTTCCGTCATAAGGGTAGATCCCGCTCCTGGCTTCGCTTCGCTTTGCGGTGATGAAATCCTTAGGCAGTATGGCTTTGCGGTGGAAGTCGGTCGTGTCAAAAACGCAAACAAGAATCCTGTGGCAGAGAAATGCGTCGCTGAACTTGGTGATGAGCTCCTCCGTATTTGCCCTGAGGGTGGTACAATCTCTCCTCTTTCCTTAGCTGTGGCGACTGCCAATCTTAACACCCGTATCCGCAACAGAGGATTGTCTGCCCGCGAGATGTGGCTTCAACACGACCAATTCACCAACGCACAGATCCCTTTTTCTGACCTCCAAGTTGTTCGACAACAGCACTCTTTGCGGCTCGGTAACCACCCCGCTAGTGAGAGATCCAAAGCCCCTGGCTGCTGTCCTCGCCCTTCCATGCCCGTTCAGGTCGGCGATTTGGTTTACATTACCTCTGATGGCTCCAAGACGCATGCCCGCAATCGGTATCTTGTAGTCTCCATAGATGGCCTGTGGTGCAACGTACGTAAGTTCACTGGTTCACAGCTGCGTTCTACATCCTATCGCGTCAAACTGTCTGAATGTTATCGCGTTCCTGACCTAACGGAGACGACTTCTAACCTTTCTCACCGTTACAGCTCCGATTCCCACCTCGAAGATATCGACGAAGAGCCGCTCATGTCTGGGTACGTTGACGAGGAACCCGCTAACGTTCCTACGCCTCAGAGCACTCCCAATCCTGTTCCTGCTTTAGTTCCTAGCGAGCTCGCTATTCCGCCAGAACCTCAGTCTGACATAACTCCTGCGCCCGAGTAAGTCGGTGTTGATCCTCATAGCTCCCATCTTTGCCTGGTCTTGGTTAGTCCCAGGCCAGAGCGATTCTCCATACCTTACTACCATATCATTAATAACGATACCCAGGGTGGAATATTACACTGTTTGGACTTAATCTTCTGGCTAGTTTGTAGTTGTTTTGGGTTTCAATTTGTAGAAAACATTCATTTAGGAACTTTGTCACCTAAAAGCGGAAGCGGAACCGGACCATTTCTTTTTGGTAAGTAACTTAGCATTTATGTGGTTTTTAATACCCGTAAAGGAGTATGAAAGGATGCCTTTCTAGCGTTTTAAAAGGCTTAACCCCCAAATTACGGCTACCGCCAGTAAGTTAAGCCAAAACTCTGAGCAAAAGAGATCACGTTTACTAACCGAAGACAAGATGCAAATACAAAACAAACTAAGCGGGCCAAAGCGGTAATAAAGGTAACAAGCTAATTATGCGCGAACCGTGTGACAATGAGACTAACTGAACAACAGCATGCATACGGAGCGGAACGACAGCGTGCACAATGTGTCACGCTACGTGACTAAACAACAATACGAAATATGGCGTGACTTCTTTCTTCCGCTCGCCTAAGTAGATGAGCAATAAACACAAAGTAGTTACAAATAGCTAGAGGTCAATGCGTAAAATAAGTACTACGTCATAGTCAGGTATTAGTGGGGAGTCAAGCACGGAGTTCGTAGGCGCAGCTAAGTGACATAGTCCTTGAGGTAACTCGAACGACGGGTAGGACGGCTAGACCGGCGTGGGCCAGATGAGAAAGCAGACTCCGAGATAGGAGCATCAATGATGTCAGACACGCTTCCACCCGGGAGAGGAGAAGACTCGGGCGCAGGAGTTATGTCAGACTGAGGTTCTGGCGGAATAGCGAGCTCGCTAGGAACTAAAGCAGGAACAGGATTGGGAGTGCTCTGAGGCGTAGGAACGTTAGCGGGTTCCTCGTCAACGTACCCAGACATGAGCGGCTCTTCGTCGATATCTTCGAGGTGGGAATCGGAGCTGTAACGGTGAGAAAGGTTAGAAGTCGTCTCCGTTAGGTCAGGAACGCGATAACATTCAGACAGTTTGACGCGATAGGATGTAGAACGCAGCTGTGAACCAGTGAACTTACGTACGTTGCACCACAGGCCATCTATGGAGACTACAAGATACCGATTGCGGGCATGCGTCTTGGAGCCATCAGAGGTAATGTAAACCAAATCGCCGACCTGAACGGGCATGGAAGGGCGAGGACAGCAGCCAGGGGCTTTGGATCTCTCACTAGCGGGGTGGTTACCGAGCCGCAAAGAGTGCTGTTGTCGAACAACTTGGAGGTCAGAAAAAGGGATCTGTGCGTTGGTGAATTGGTCGTGTTGAAGCCACATCTCGCGGGCAGACAATCCTCTGTTGCGGATACGGGTGTTAAGATTGGCAGTCGCCACAGCTAAGGAAAGAGGAGAGATTGTACCACCCTCAGGGCAAATACGGAGGAGCTCATCACCAAGTTCAGCGACGCATTTCTCTGCCACAGGATTCTTGTTTGCGTTTTTGACACGACCGACTTCCACCGCAAAGCCATACTGCCTAAGGATTTCATCACCGCAAAGCGAAGCGAAGCCAGGAGCGGGATCTACCCTTATGACGGAAGGGGGGCCAGACAGAGGGCGCAGCTCAAGGCACAATCGGAGGAGACCAGAGCGAATGGAATCACGACGTTCGTCATCTAGCAAGCAGCTAGCAGTGAAGGACGTGGAGGTCTCGCGGACGACAAGTATTAACTGACGATAGCGTTTTATGACGTCTGCGGCGAAGGAAATACCAAAGCCATCAGGAGGATCGGAGGTTGACTGTTCAACAAGACTGGAGGGAACTTTCTTCAGAGAAGAGCACAGGTGGCAACACTGCGAGCACCGATCCAGGGCTTTGTCCAGATCTAAGGCGAAGAAGTAACGCTGTGAGACCAGTTTCATTTGATGACGGGAAGGGTGGTTCAGCTTAACGTGCAGGGCAGCAAGGAAACCATCAACGACGGAACGTGGATGACTATACACTCACGGGGCGCAGCGAAAGGCTTCATCACGTTTTACGACGAGTAGGCCGTCACGGGAAATGGAGACTAGGTTTAGGTAACGCTTGACGTCTTTGATGTTTGTCACCTTCTTCGACGGGCGGGTGCCCTGCTTGAGATGAGAGTGGACACGCCTCAAGTCGGGGCACTCTAGCTGCGACTGGAGCCAGGCGGAACGGCTTGTGAAAGGAAGGGACGTCTTCCCCGATAACACATCGTGAACAGATATGGGACGTACAGCTAGATCTTCAGCCTCGGATACAAATGAACAGACTTGGCAGCGAGGGTCGTCGCAAGCTGGTGCGTTACGACTAGCAAAGTCAGAAGGCAAGTTCGCAGAACCGGCCAGATGAAGCAGCGTGACTTGGTAGCGGCTAACAGATGATAAGAATGAAGTCACTCGAGGGCTGGAAGAGAACTGGCCACGGCAGAGCTTGTCGAAGGCCTGGACGCATGGCTTGCTATCAGTCAGAACATAAGACTTAGACTTTGATTGAATTATATAAGGAGCGAAATGCTTGACAGCTGCTGCAATGGATAATGCCTCTATTTCACATGGTAACCAGGAAGCTTGATGTTTTTTAAACTTGGCACTGAAATATCCCGCGAGGTGGAGCTTCTGGTCACGAAGTACATAAAGGGTTGCGCCGAGGCCATTCATCTTGACAGAACCATCGGTTGCGATCCAGAGCTGATCATCAGGCTTGGGGAGAGTGATGGATCTGTGGACGTGAGTGCTTCTTGACAAGAGCGGAAACACACCAGGAGCTCATCAGACCAGGAGATGGTATCCTGAGATTGACGACCAGCCGTAAGTGACTCGAGAGGAGCCAGGAGTTTAGCAGCTCCACTAAGGACCCGGCCAAGCATCTTGTATGACCCAACAAAGGCACGGAGACCGCGGACGTTCTTGGGAGGCTCGCAAGAAGCCAGAGCAGCTACACGATGGGGAGAAGCGCGGATCGAGCCTTGGGACCATATCCAACCGAGAATGGTGGTCGAGGCTGGGCAGATTATGGTTTTCGCAGGTGAGAGGCGAAGGTCGCAGCGATCAAGAGCCGTGAGGACCTTTCGCCAGTTTGTAAGGAGCTCTTGGTGAGAGTTACCACCGCAATACAAGTCGTCAGCGATCTTAGCGACACATCCCTCCTGAAGGAGATCGCCCAGGACGCGGCACATTAGCTCCTCGAGGGCTGTCTCAGAACCGGGGATTCCCATGGCACAGCGCGTGTAGACACGAACACCTTTGAAGGGAGTAACCACGCCACAATACTTCATGGAGTTCTTTGCAAGGGGGATTTGGTAGAACGCCTGGGACAAATCAGAGACTATGATGTACTTCCAGCAAGCAATCTTGAGAAGAGTGGAGTCCACGTCTGGCATTAGTGAGGGCTGAGGTTTACTATAGCGGCCCACATCAGTAAAGGCTGTGACCAACCGAAAGCCGCCATTCCTCTTCTTCACTAGGAAGGAAGGATTCAAATATTCCACCACAACCTTTAAATCTTCTGGTCGACGGAATACACCTTGAGACTCGAGTTCATCAAATTTGGTTTGGAGCAGGTCGAGTTGGTCACGAGAGTACTGAGGGACACGCCCTTTGCGCTGAGGAGGCTCGACAGGACCCATATTCACAACTCCTTCAATCGGACCGGCAGCTCCATTGTAACCAGGGATGCGGGAATCGAAGACCAATTGGAACTCCCTCAGGAGCGAAACGAACGCGGCTTTCTCAGAGGAGGATAACAAACCATCAGGGTCTACGTGTACGGACTCAATAGGAGTAGAGGAAGGAGCAGTAAACTTTGGAGGCAGCTCGGCGGCTTGAGTTGAGGAGGGCTCTGTGGGAGATTCCAGAACAGTTAGACGTACTTGGCATAAATGGTCGTTCTTACGGACAAGTAAGGGCTCCTCGGTACTGTTGAGAAGTCTCAGCTTGCCGCCAATGGATTGCACAATATCAGGTGGAGGCCAGGTGTGAGTAGGTTTGAGGTGACTAGAAGAGACTGAATCCATACGGGGTTCGATGGCAAGTGTAGCATCTTTAAGCAGCTCTGAGGGAGCGTCGATTTCAAGGAACTCACCCGGCCAGACGGTGGTGTTAGTGTTCGGGGCGCGAAGGAGGTGGCAAGCTCTGACAGCGTAGTGGGTCTGAGGACTTTGAGAACAGCCATAAGACGCCACGTCACACCCAGCGATGATAATCTCGCGTTTAGCGGGACGGACTGCGATGTCGTTGGAGGTCATGAAGGGCGTTCCGGCCAGTATGTCAACATCAAGATCCTCGACAACGAGAGCTTCCAGAGTAAGTGGTCTGCCATGACGAATCAGAGGAAGGCGAGTCTCACCAACAACAGCTAACGGGGTACGACCGTCGGCCTGCAAAGCGGTCTGGGAGCTTTTAGTCACCTTAGCACCAATGTGCCGAGCTAGGGAGGCTCTCATCATATTAGTTTCTGCGCCAGTGTCGATTGTTAGGCGTAAAGGGTGATGACTGTAAAAAGCGTGAAGGAATGGAGACTGGGAGACGTTTACGCGGCGAGTGACAGGAGGTTCCATAGTAGGTAGAACTCCGGAGGTAGAATGCTGCATATTTGAGAATTCTTGAAAATCTGAAGGACCAGGCTGATCAAGGCTGTGCTGGTAATCATAACTGCTCTCAACTAATTCAATGCCAGCCACTTGGCGAACCTTGGACATGAAGAGACGGTCAGGCTCGGGCAGAAACTTGCAATTGCTGAGGAAATGTGACCGAAAATCTGGACGACCAGCCTGCTGGCAAAGAGGACAGGACTTGACAGCTCGAGGCTTGGGTAGTAGCCTGCGTCGAGCAGAAACAAATGAGCGATGATCAGTCGGGGGAGCAGAGCGTAAGACCTTAGATTCATCACTGGTGTGGAGTTCGTCAAGTAACGACTCGAGAGCTTGAGAGATCTCAGGTTTCACGGAGGCCAACGTCCTACTACGCAACTCAGTTCCATATCGCTGTTTCACAAGCCGCGGAAGGCTGGGATGGAGTAAGCGTAACCAGGTAAGAACAACAAAATTTTCGAGGGATGGAGATAGTTCTTCATCAGTGTCAGGTATCTCTCCATGATGAGTGATTCCGCTGGATGTAGTGAGCAGGTTGTCCTCAATAAAGGCCATTAAGCTTTGAAATAAATCCTCAGGACGTTGTTCGGGCCTTAGAGAAATATTCGCGAGGTCCAAGAAACGGGAACCGGTTAACTGCAAGCCATAATGCTGCCGGATCGTTTGCCAAACGCCGCTAATAGATGTAGAATTCTTGACGATTGAACTCCGGGAAATGATAGGAGCGTAATTGGCAATTTGGCCGAGCATCATTTCCAAATGTGTTACCTTTTGAGCAGCAGTCCTTCTTCTCGCTGCTGAAACAGATTCAGGATCGTTGGAGAAACCACGTAGAGGCGTAGCGTTTGTTTTTTTACCCCACGACGATCCATCAGTAAGAAAGTCTGCAAAGTTCGGATCGAGGGACAGGATGTACTTTAAATTGTTTTCCCAGGCATCGATCGAAGTGATAGTTTCATTCGAAGAAAGCGACCACTGTTTCGGCGCTCTGTTAAACGTTACAGTGTACATGACGTGTCCGTAAAGGCCGCATGAAAGGATGTCCTTAGCGATGCAGTAAAGTTCCGTAAATGTATCCCCTTATGCGTTTTTACGGCGCCCCGTAAAGATGCTTAAGATTCAACTTTACGTCGTCGTAAAGATTCTTGTAAAGGTTCCGTAAATGCGGAATTTAAGGACGTTCGCGCCCAAAAGTTCCCACATACAGATAATTCTTAAAACTTTGACTGCAGGTAGAAAATGTTAAGATTAGCTAAAAACGTAAAAAAACAGGGTTCACCGAACTCGTTTTGAAGATAAGGCGTATAACAGGCCATAGCATTTCTAGGATTTCCAGTCACTCCAGGCGATTCTGGCCGGATTCATTACTATCGGCTTATATTTAAGTTGAATAATCACATCTAAGTTATGTGTGTTTAACACAGCATATATAGGCCTATTTGATACATCTTTGCTACACATGTCATTAAATCAGGTAGAATTAACCTTAAAAAAATGCAGCTTTTAAGTCACACACACCTGTATCCAGGTACCAATTCGACCCTATTTGAATAGTATATGAGAAATAATTAAAACTTCCCACGCACATATTTTTTTTTTTTGGTACAATGGGAAGAATCGCAAAAGGAAGTGATCTGCCGAAAAAAAGTGGGGGTCACCAAGCATCCAACAAAAATATTCGTACACCAAGTTAAGGTACCTTTACGGCGGCTTTACGAAACAGTAAAGTTGCTGTTTCGTGCTGTGTTGCGCATGCGCGAGATGAAAGGAGTGATTTGAGCTCGGCGCCATTTGTTATTAATGTTCCGCTACGCAACGAACGGAAGCGGGGTTTGGCTAGAATGTAAATGGACAAGATACCAGTGGAGTGGCCCAGAAGAGAAGGCGGAGACCCGACTGAGGGATCGGTGCTTGGACGGTTGCTATGGAAACTGAAGCCAAACTGACGAGCTAAAAGAGAGGGGTCTCCAAGCAGCGTGAGGGGCAGAGGACCTGGTGCCTGGCACTTTACTCTCTTTGGTAAAACGAGCAGGCGAGCGGAAGATTTAGCGGACCTGAGGGTAAGCTATAAACGACTTCAATCGCGATCAAATGGACACAACAACGCAAACTATGGCGACGAGGCTAACTGCCAAGCTGCCTGGCGAAGAGTAACTTTAATGCCCCGTCCACGCTAATCCGTTTTCAAACAAAAACGGAGCTGTTTTGATCCGGATACGGCTATCGTCCACACAACAACGCCGAAAACGATCACCAAAAACGGAGCCATTCGAAAACGCTCTCCAGAGTGGAGCGATTTGAAAACGATGCTTTCTGAAAACGCTGTTTGAGTGGACGGAGGAAACGATGCTATCTGATAACGGTGACGTCATCAAAAATAGACACGACCGGGCAGCAGACCACTCGACCGTGAGTATCTTAATTGGCGGACAGACACTACCATGCGCACTGAGGGTATAAAAGCGTTTTCAAACGGATACGGCGTTGTAGTGTGGACGGGCGAAAACGATACGAAAACGATAAGTGTGGACGCAAATCTTTCTGAAAACGGAGCAAAACAGCTCCGTTTTCGTTTGATAATGGATTAGTGTGGACGGGGCCTAAAGGTATGCACGTAAACGATAAGCGTCGCTTGACCAGCGGCCTAGAGATCTGAGTATAAGATAAGATAAGATAAGATAAGATAAGAACTTTATTAACGTGTCAAAAATCTCTAGCGTATAACGTGCGCTAATTGGGGACACCTAAATTACCTAGTGCTAAAATTACTTTAAAAACTACAAGATATGAAATTTATATGTATGTATGTGTATCGGATCTGAAAACGCCGGCAGCGCTCGCAGAAGTGACTAAACCGATCCGAAAAATGACCATGAATAATAGAAGACCAGTTTGCTAAGCCACAGTCCAACGGTGCTGCTCTACTTAACTAGTGAGACAATCTCAGATAGTGCAGAGTGTTATGCTGGCCCCGGTTGTTCAAAGGGTGGATAACGCTATCCAGCGGATAAGCATTGGCAAAACAAACTACGCTATCCGCTGGATAGTGCTATCCACCCTTTGAACAACTGGGGCTTGGACTGTAAGTACATTTTGAGTCATCAGCTACCTGTGTGTAACTTCAAGGCCCAAAAATAACTTACAATTACTGTTTGTCAAGAAGGTTTTAAATTTTACGGTGGCGTTTTACGTTGAATTTCGTTTATTTTTAATTCATCGATACGTTGAACTAGCAAACGTGATAATTTTATTTTTTTTCAACGCCAACACTTGTAACTTGATACTTTTGTTTTCCTCGCAAAGTTTGTAACATGATACCCTTGTTTTCCCAAAAACATACAAAGGAAAATATGCTGGCTTTTTTTCCTGCTGGAGAAAAATGAACTAATGTTATTAACTTATGAAGAAAATGGAAGAGGAATGATTTTGTTTCATTCAATAGGCAAATTTTCATATCATCCATAAACAGTTACTAATTTAATTATCAAATAGTCACGTCGTGTCTCGGAATAGCAGGTTTGTCACGACATTACTACCGTGTAGTTTTAATGTCGCTAACTCGGAAATGTTTAGGGTGAATACATTTGTGAACTTTTTGTTCTCTTTCATGGGGGGAGAAAATAAACAGGCGGCTGAGGAGATCCATTCGTTTCCTTCTTTAAAGCTTAGCAAACACGAAGTAGTTTGCAAATAGCACACGACATTTTTTAACCGAGCTAGGGATGATTCCAAACGATACGCTGTCACAAAAGCGTTCTTTGCACTTAAAAGGAAAACTGACATTACCTGAAATATAACTGCTATCGCCCGTCAAGAGGAGTGTGGTATCGCACGCATGAATGCTGAACTCGAGAACGGATTGTATCATGCTGACAGTGCTAGAGCGCATGCGTCTTACATGTTGTGTTCTTCCACAAGGAAAAGCACTTAACGTTCAAGTGCAATTGTGTATGAAATGTATCGTTTACCTAACATATAGTTAACACTAATGCTAATCAATCTGCGCATGCGCTTCGAGCAAATTGCTTTTGTTCTTAAGAGAGGAATAGTACCACACGGATAACAAGAGAATATTGGAATCATATATAGTTTTCTGATGTTACGTATGAAGTAATGTAAGTATGGTACGTTTTACGCACCAATCAAAGGTACCTACCCCACCCGCTCAAAACAAGGCTAATTAATTAATTGAAATCAATTAATTAAACAAACATTAAAGTTTACACCTTATTGCCATAGTGCCATAGTGCTTTAGCGGCGTCAACCCCCAAACCATCCCAATAGTGCACTCTGCACTAATTATGAATTTACGCCACAGACATGGTTTGCCACTCACGCGCCCAGTCATTCTTCTCGGGAAGGGTAGACAGGAGACTCGAGAGAACGGCGAAATCGAGCCTAAAGGGAGCTTAAGGTGATTCCCGAGTTTTACATTGCGCATTTCTACTGCGCACAATATTTGCGTCATGAGCGCGCGCGCGTACAAAACATAAGAGATATGATTTCCCTCAAACTAAGCTCGATACCGAGATAAAAGCTCCTTTTCTCTTAAACGAGCACGGTGACCCCCACTTTTTATTTTATAAATTCAACGAGAACGATATCCGCAATAACTGAGAAAAAATTTGGCAGAAATCTATGGCTACTTTTTTGGCAAATGAAATAAATGCTACAGAAAGAGACGTAACAGACCCAGTAGAGCAAGTCCAAATTAGCCATTTTTTCTGGGACGTAGGTGAATAAGCAATCAAAGAAATTCGAACTCTGTGTGATATAACACGCCACATTGAAAAATAATCGAGCTTATTTGTTACGCACTGAGATAACCAAAAGCCACCTAAATAACCATATTTGTCAGCATCGTGGCATGAAAACAAGCGCGGTGACCCCCTCTTTTTATTACGTTTTTAACATCTCCTTGTACTGTAATGACACCATACCAAGTTTCATCGGAAATCTGTGGCGGGTTCTTTTACTCGGGAATCACCTTAAAGCAAACCACGACGACGACGAGAACGTCATCAAACAGAAGGTTTAATGAGCAAAACAATAGCTGTGCATGTGCGTTATAAATGTTTATACATTTCTTTGCCGTCCTCTGCAAAACAACAACGTGAAATGACCAAGTTCTGTGTCGTCTACGGAACGTGGACGACGACGGCTATAGCCTGTTCCAGGCTCTCTGTCAGTGGAGGATTAAAAAAGCGGGCGGGCGACGAGTGGGGTCTGGTAGGGAAAAAGGAGAGATCAGGAGAGCCTGTAAGCATTGTTTTAAAAACCTTATTCCGGTATACCAGCTCCTGGTATACCCTATGATTGGTTACTTTTGACAGTTTATATCAACACCTTGTCTGAATGTGAAGAATGATCATCGCAGTAAATTTTCCAATTTAAGCAACTGGAAAGAAGAAGCCTGAAAAAAAAAAATCAGGGCTTCAACGGAATTCGAACCCATGACCTCCGCGATACCGGTGCGATGCTCTACCAACTGAGCTATGAAGCCACACATTCGTGGCAAGGTCAATTTATTGAGTTCATATTTTCCCGTGCAGTGAAATGATGTGAAGTATATATGAAATAATTCATATTTGTACTGCGGTTGTAGATGAATGTGAAGAGTGATCATCGCAGTAAATTTTCCAATTTAAGCAACTGGAAAGAAGAAGCCTGGAAAAAAAAATCAGGGCTTCAACGGGATTCGAACCCATGACCTCCGCGATACCGGTGCGATGCTCTACCAACTGAGCTATGTTGATACGTGATACAAGCGCGTAATTTCGAGTAGTCCAAATTTACTCAAGCGCTAAGAATGGAGTAAAGAACGGCAGGTACAAAACACAGGTCACGGGTCACAGGTCATTGTTTTGGGTTGTTTCAGTATTGGTAAAACAATGACCTGTGACCTGTAACCTGTAACCTGTGACCTGTGTTTTGTACCTGCCGAGTAAAGAACGCGTCTGATCAATCTGGCCCCTGGATAGATGTTTCTGCCATTATTCCCAGCCATTTCGGGAGAAGTTTGCATTTTTTTTAGATGGTTTCCGCTTTTTGTAATGTGTAAATTAGCTTAATAATTTTCGGCGCCGTAAAACAAAAGCCGGAAATCTGTCAGTGTTCTCAAGTCACGTCTGAGGCTGCTGTAACGTTACGAGAAAGCTATACGTCTTAGAGACGTTCTTCTGTTTCTTGCATCAGTTTGATCGAGCTTTTGTCTCTCGAGCTCGATGTTCAGGTCTGTAACTCCTTTGTTCGTTCTGGCGCCACATGATTCAAATGTAGCTGTTTGCGTGCAAGTCTGTTTACCGTTTTGCGTGTTGTGTATGCCGTTGTTTTAATTTGGCTCTGTTCTTGCAAGACGATGGTTTCGATCCTCCATATGGGTCTAATCCTTTGCCGATAGTTAATTTTCTGTACGTCTACAGAGACTTTTACACTCAAAGAGATTCTCTGATGAGACACAGCAGACATTAACGATCGCAGAAGAATGCAACACACTGTGAAGATCAACTTGGCCTCGTGAAACTCGCGTGAGTAACTCTGTACCGAACATACGGAGTTTTGACATTTTGACACAAGATCAAGTGGGCGGAATGAGGTTTTTAAAAGAATGCTTACAGGCTCTCTTTTTCTCTCCCGGTTCCTGGTCGCCGCTGATCCCGCTTGTCGCCCACTCCCTTTTTCGATCATCCTCACTGACCGAGAGCCTGCAACAGGCTACGACGGCTAATTTTTCGCATTTCCATTTGGAATTGAATGCAGTCACTGTCGTCGTCGTCGTTGCTCAAGCTCCCTATTATCACGTCATATACTCGTTTAACCGCCCATGAGCTACCCTCTCATAAAATCAACATGAAGAGCGAGGACTCTCGAAACGCCACTGGTTTGAAATTCGAAAAATCGCACTCGTACTCAACCTCGTACTCGAAGTCCAATCTAAAACTCCCCAATATTGATCTATCGAACGTGGCCTATTATTCCAAAGCCTTCTATTGTTTTCTTTACAAAAATTGTCAAACGTTTCTGGAAGTTGCACTATAAAAACTATGACAACACGAAGCTTCGTCTCCTTTGTTTATTTTCACTGGACACATGAAGTTACTGTAAATTTTACAAATAAATACCTAAATTATGTACATCTTTAATAAATACCGTCTTTTTTAAGTATTCCCTGTATATATTTTTTTAAATACAACCTATTATATTTTACACTTACAATAGATAAAATTTAGTTAAAGAGTTAAATTACTTGCATTTTAATAAATTAAACGAACGACTGAGTATGCGATAGAAACGATATGTTGAGTATATCATATTATAAATAGCAGAGATGGATAGTGGAGTTTAAAGATTGTTTAAAACAAGATTTTACAACCTGAATACGAGAATATGAAATTGTAGAAAATAAATATTAGAAGAACAGCTCGTTTGACGTTTTCTTTTTAACAGCAGACCATTAAAATGGTTTACAATCCAGCTCATTCAACTTGTTAACTGGGCTGAGTTTGTAACTGCAACGAGATGGAAGTCTTAAAACATACAATAGTTAATTATAACTTGTGATTAGGTTCCTTCTTTCCCAGCGAGAAGAACTGATCACAGGAAAACTAAATTCGCCTCTACTGTTTCACCATAGTTAAAGCAAACTTAGGCCTTGCAAGTTGTATGACGACGTCAATCGGGCGATGTAGCAGCTCTCGTATGGTCTCACATGAATTGATTGCAACCCTTTGAGAGTACAATAGAACAAACAACAGAAACAATGCCCCCTAGCCACAAAACAATGACAGCTGCTGCGATGACGACAAATAGAATTACAAGCTTACGAGAGCTGCTACACTACCACATCAATCCCTCGTTTTGTATATTAAAAACACTTGATACATGTATTTACGGCCGACATGTCGTTTGCACGCACTTGGCAATATAGATCTCTTAATTGGTTGGCAGTTTTTTGATAGTGAAACAGCGAAACTTACATTATGAAAGAAGCCCGGATATTAAATAACCTTGGGATAAAACGAACAAACATTGTTGACCAGGCCATTTACCTAAAGCACATCAAGCATTGCAACCTAATACCACGAACCATATGTCTTGCGACGACAGCGCTCCTTCCATGGGAAAAAAAAAAGTTTTTACGTTATGCGTGACAAAAGTGAGCGAGTACGGAGAAACCGTGACTTGAATAACATGGCGGTCGAAAGTGTTGACAGTAAAGGCCGCCGTACACTAGCGGATGTTTTGTCGGCCTCGCGCGCGTCTCAACCAATTAGGAAATGTCATGACAGTCACGTCAGTGGAAAAGGAGCCATCTTGATTTTGGATGACTCGGCCCCAAGCCTCAGCTAGTGTGCGGCAAGCTGATAGCCTGACAACTTTTAACCCGATCTTGACCTCGACAAAAAATCTGCAGTTCTACAACAAAAAAATCGCATAGTGTGCGGCAGCCTTAATCGTTTCTTTTTCAGTTCTTGAGTGTTTCGTCATGTCATGCAAATGGCCTGGTTTTCAATCTCCTCCTGCGCAGACGTTTCTGCTTGACCACCGCTGACCACTCTTACTGATTGCGTCTGAGATGTCGCTGACCAGTAATTTCTGCTGATCAGTTTACATAGCACTCCACTTGAACCTGCTCCGCAATCACAAAAAAACCTGGAAACAATTTAACGCGACGTTGGTCAGACATTTTTGCCAGGTATACGAAAGAAAAAAAGTGTCATTAAAACTACACCAAACAGTGTCTATAAAGGCACGCGTAACACTGATTTTTTCACAGGTCTTGTGGAATAGGATACTAACAAAGTCTGGAATACATATCCGTCAGTTTGCTGAAGGACCCTGACATTTCATTATTGGCCCAGACACGTCATAAGCAGCCCATTTTAAGCCCACTGTCCAATTCCCCCAGAAATGACTTCATGAAACAGTCAGAAACAATATAGAGGTATGTCTCCCAAAAAATAAAGCATATTTACATTTGATATCAAGGAAAACGACATCTGAGTGCATAGTACATATCCAAACTATCAAGGTCATCTTTAATTTATAATCTCTCTCGACAATGTCCAGTCTAAACCATCCCTGTTCTTTTCCGGTTATTGACTTGCTATTTTATGTTGTCATCTTACCTGTCACGCCTTACAAACTTCACTTCGTGCCCTTCATGACAACCTGTCACACAACTCACACAGATGGCGTAACCTTCGGATGTACCACAAGTGGTGCACCTGTGTATGCAGAGAATAGATAGCGAAACTGTCATCTCTTGATAAACTTCACACATGAACAGCTAATTTTTCTACTAACCACATTTTATTTATGAACTGAGTACAAATAAACTTGTTGTTGTTGTTGTCGTCGTCAATAGATGGTCATCAAATTCCAAAATCCAAAATAAAAAGCCATGAAAGATTTTATCCTCAGCAGGTATAAGGGGATCTAATTTAAATCTGTTTCCAACTCTTCAGTTTAATAGCGTGCTTGATTTGGAAACCAGCGCAGTTTCAAGTTCAGACTGTTATGGCGGAGCGTGACATACCGCTACGATCGCGTTTGTGGAAAAATACACTTACCTACAGATTTTCAGCCTTTTTAGAGGTTTAAGCGTTAGGAAAATAGCTTGTGTAAATGTTTGTTGATTCAGTTCAAATAATCAGTCGCCAAGATAGCCAAAGTGAGTTCCAGATGTTTACACTATTTCCCGGCCCCATGTCGGTGGAGCACAGAGCTCTATATTGGTCTCTGTAAATTTGCGCAAAACATTTCGACGAATATCTGAAGTTTGGGAAAACACAGAAACCTAAAAACTTGGAGAAGTGTCGTCTTTTCTTATCTCCTATAACATTACAATTTCTTGACTTCATCCACTAAGTAGTGTTCGATTTAGTTTTCATTTCGTTGCGAACACGTACCCTTGGGTACAATAAAGGAACATGCAGGTTACGCACCTGTAGAAATCGTGCATGGGATAACATGTGTTACCAGACACCTGGAACAAACAGCGGCAAGACTCGATTGCTTTCTCCACTTCACGTCTGTTTCCGTGCACTTTGTTATCTGACCGAGAATAAGGAAATAAGACATTAATTTGAAAAACAACAAGGTCGAACTGAACGGGTGGAGAACAGAAGGCTAGTCAACTTACTGCTAAGCTGAGGTTCAACACCAGTAGCCAGACAAATGCCGTCAAACCGGTTGTTGAAGACTTCGTTTTCTTCCAAAACTCCGCCTAAATAAAAGAATTGCAGAAATACAGAATACTTCATGGAAAGTGTGTCCGTATAGTATTTACGCACGAGTTGTTAGGTACCAGAAATTGAACGAGTGAGATTTCTGATACAAGCCAACGAGTGCGTAAATACAATACAGACACACTTTCCATGCTGTATTTTGTTTATTATATGCATACTGAGATTCAAGCAACAAGCTCATAAAAGATTCAATAATTAAAACGTCCTTTACGTAAGAAATGCAATATTCAATAACAAGCACAGAATGTAAAGTAAAAATTGTTAAGTTTAATCAGAGTTAGACTCATACCAAAGTTGCATACGCGACAAATCTTTTCTCATTTAATTTTTTCAAATAAATTCAGTCGGGCATGAATTAGGGAGTTGAGCAAACCACGACGGGAACGGCGACGAGAGCATCACCAAACAACAGGTTCAATAAGCAGAACAATGGTTCTGAACGTGCATTTTGAATCTTGGTACATTTCTTTGCCGCCCTCTGTAAAATTAGAGAACACGAACCGCAGTGGCTAGAACTGAACGCTGTTGGTGCATGTTTAGCTTGAGCAAGGTTTTAGACCGATAGGCGTTCTAAACAGATTCACAGAGTTGCGAAATTCGAAAGTTAAATATAAATTCATTTTTTACAAGAGCTCACTCCCGCCGTCACCGTCGTCATTGCTAAAACTCCATAATGACAATCGCCAAGATATGGCTCACACGTGAAGAAACATGATACGCGTCTTCTGATTGGACGCATTGTTTTCTCCACACGTGGAAAAAGCGATACGCGACATTTGATTGGCTTTCCGTTACTTAAGACTCAGGCTTGTGAATAAGAATTAATCTCGCGCCTTTTCAGTGAATAAATCTCAACACGTATATAAT
>JAHPZR010025139.1:40000-57500 GCA_019787425.1 Platygyra sinensis
TGTAGTAGCTAATACGTAGTTGGATAACTGAACAAAGCGCTAAAATGATGGACTTATTTTTAAAATAACGTAAACTTCCTTTTAGTCTATTACGTATGGCTTAACAAAATAGGATTTAGCCAATTACCCCATGTAGTCTACGGGGACTGTGGCTCGTACACATTGCTTAAGCAAATCACCAGTAAGTAAGTACCCTTACCTCCTTGTTGTCCGTCGTATATCTCGTTGTTTCTAAAACGCAAGCAAAAAACGTGGTGAAAACTTGACGGCAATGTACAGACAGAACTTAAAAATAGCCTGACATTCAAAACAGAGAACACAAATACAACTGACATCTAAAACTGTCGAACTCTTGTTGGATAAACTAAAAACAAAACTGTGCACTTTGCACCAAAAATTTTCACTGCTGTGTAAATCCCTAATGTAACTCGACACACCTGAAAACCCTGCAAGGCAGAAATATACTACACATATATAGGCTCTAGATTTTGTAGCAACAAAACGACATCACCAGCATAAATGTAAGGTAGGGATTACTTGATAACGATCTCTGCACCTCGTAAATATTTCAGCAGAATTATGAGACAAGTCACCAGGCACATCTGTGTGTACCATTTCCTTTATTACATAATTTACGACAAGAGCTTGTATATTTTCTCACTTTATGGTAGGATTACTCTGTGATGTTATCCAAACACCAGCATATGTATTGGAATAAATCTGGTTCTCTAGGAATTCACCTCTTGCCTGTAAATAAAGCAAACCAAAGCTAAGTTGCTGACCGGGTGAGTGTTTTAAGTGGCAAGACATATGTTGGACATTGCAAAAAGGTAACTACCCACTTACATCGTCATGGCAATAAATCCCGCCTGTCATACCATGATGTACCTTGCAGCCCACCACAGTTGGATTGGCATGAGAACGAATCTCAAAACCAGCAATACGATTATTGTACACATCATTTCCTTCATAATAACCCTGCAAGAATGCAAAACAAACAATTAACACTCTTTGGTTGCACATTTGTGGGATAGATTGAGTTAGCCACTGTTTTCTAAGGCATGGTATAAAAATGTTATACATGCCTTCTTGTGGTATATCATGAAATATCCCACAAGACACAAGTTGTATTTCCTCACTATACGCATACATCTAAAGGTATAAGAGCCCTAGCCTAAAGTAGCCTAAGGAATTCTTTTCTTATTCTTTCCCTACCTTTCTATTTTATTCACTTTTTCCTCAATTTCTGACTCACCCAAATCGGTGCTAAGTTCGTAACTGCAGGGTCCGAAATTAACTTTTGTAGGCAGGCGCCAACTGGCGACTGAATTATTTTTTTTCAGTCGCCAGATGGAAAGATGTGGTCGCCAAAAAGTGTTAATAAAATTTTTCCTTTCAGGTGAAACGCAAATAGATGGAAAATTCGGGTTGCCAATTTTTCCTTTAAGAATCAGAATGAAGAGAACAAGTTTGGGACCACAATGGCCATTTTTCCGATAACGAATAAGATTAAATACAAACACGTTGATTATTGATACATCTAGCCCTGAAAAACCACAACGAACGAATCATGCCGGCCATATACGATGTTTCGTGCGACTGCAAAATGTTTCACGTCAACTTTACACCTTCCGTTGCGCCCAACTGAAAAGCTGCCGCTTTGTTCTTTGCTCTCTCTGTTCAAAACGATCTTTCTTTTGCGTTCTGTCAAAAAGATCGACGAATCGCCATGTTGCTCTCACCAGGCCACAACCGTGCAACATTTTTAATTGTAGTCCCCTCCCCTGAACCGTCTGCAATATGCACATTATGGGAAACCGCTGAAAATAATGTGACAGGAAAATCGATTTATATTTCAAAAGTTGCGGCAAGGTGAAAAGTTAGTGACCAATTGGTGGGTGGCTTTCAATTTTATTTGAATCGATTTGGCTGAAAATCACAGTTGTTGTTTGTATAATTATCGTGGCCTGAAATAGTTAATCGCCCGCTGGCGACCAGTTGTGAAATTCTGGTCGCCAGTGCAAAATTTTTAGTCGCATTGGCGACCAGGAAAGCGCAATTTCGGACCCTGCTTAGTAAGGCATTTGGTAAAATCTACAGCGCCTTTTTTTTCCTATGGTGATCTGATTGTCATGTTCTTTTAGGAAAGACTTATTCACTCACCAGTCCATAATCAAAGATAAAGAAGCCAACATCTCTACCATGATGCACTTTATTTCTTCTCATGATAGGACTGGCATGATTTCGCACCCAGACACCTGCTAACTTGATGTTCGTAATCTCACAGTCTTCATATGTTCCCTGTGAAGTTAATTACCGCAAAAAAGTTAACATGTGTTTCTCACGTTTTTAAAGAAAGTTATGGGCTTCATTTTTTTTTCACCTCCAAATGATAAAACTCAATAAAACACAACCAACGCAAGCTATTGTCAATGTAATGATGGTGCAAGCAAACTAAGATCTTTTTTTACATGGTTGATGAAAAATTCCTGCTGTTTTTAACTTCACAGTGTTTTCTAAAACAAATAGCAATTACATTTTCTGGGTTAAAGCTATACTCATGAAAGTTAAGGACAGGGTTTGTACCCTTTTTCAGAAACAAATTTGCAGGACTTTTCCAGGACTCAGATTGATTTTTCAAGGGTTCTAATCTTCACATTAACCCCTTCACTCCCAAGATCTCAATGTGAATTCTCCTTATTGCCTTTCATACACTTCATACTTTTTAGTTGAGTTTAACAGATTTCCAGAACTTTCCAGGACCAGTGGCCTTTTTCCTGGACTTTCCAGTCCTGGAAAATGCCAGAATAAAATTCCAGGACTTTCCAGGTTTTCCAGAACCCATACGAACCCTCTAATGAGGGCTCAAAAAAGCTGTTGAGACACTTGCCAGTGGCTTGTGTTCCCACAACATTTGTTGTTTTCCCAATTGTGTGTCAATCTAGCTATAAATAAATGAAATAAAACCAAAGAAGATGTTTTTTATACACTGAATGTGAAATATGGACCACCCTGTTGGCTCCTGGGACTAGTTGCATGAAAGTGTGGCTAGTGAAGCCTCAGTGTTTTTATTCGACAATGCATATGCATCCCCATAAAAGTCTCCCTTTGTGATCAATCTGGTGAGGTCTGGTTTATTTCACTATGCCCACAAGTTGTTGTGTTCCTGAATTCTACAAGAAAGGATACAAATCTTCCACTGTTTGCCTCTGAGGCAAAAAGGTAGATCCATGCAAATCATTGAGACAAAGGAAGGAGTTCATATCATGATCGCTGTGGAAACAGAAGTTTGTTTGCTACATTTTCAGGTTGGAAGACCTTAGAAAATCATTTAACTCACAAGCTTCTGTGGTGTCTAGTGGCATTCCAACACCATTTCCATGCAAAAAGTGAAACTGAAGAAAAATTTCTCTTCCATAAAAGATTTCTTATCACTCCCTTCTGCTGTCATTCAGTAAAACTCGTAGGCAGGGCAAATTACAACAAACCAGATCTACAACAAAGCAAAACGTTTTGGGGGAAGTATTTGTCAAAACAACGCACCAAGGCCTCACTAGCTTCTCTCATGGGACTCGTCCTTGGTACTGATCAAGCTAATGGTCACCCACATTTGCAAGGATCATTCTGTTGTTATATATTTGTTACCTGAGATCCATCTGTGATGAAAATGCCAACATTTTCTGAGTCAGAAATGAGACAGTTGGACAAAGTAGGTCTTGCTCCCCTGCCATGTACATAGACTGTTGCACCAGCTACAGAAAAAATGTTTGCCATTATCCAATGCAATTCTGTTTAATTCTTCTTACTGGTACGATCTTTATTCACAATTATAATGATAGTTAAGAGAATTTGATGGCACATCAAGATACACTACATTATTAGTAATAAATTACATTGCCTATAATCCTTGTGCAGAGGCCTGGTGAACCTCATGGTTAGTGCAGTCAACTGTGGACAGAGTGGTCTGGGCCCTGACCAGGAAAATTGTGTTCTGTTCTTGGGCAAGGTGCTTGGGTGGATAGAGGCATTATCATCTTGAGTTAGGTGTATACTGTAAATGACTACTGGTGAATGCGATGCTGGGGGCAACCATAAGATGTACTAGCAACCCATCTGGGGGTAAAAGATATTTCTAGTCACTTTATGCTACAGAAACCAGGATAAGCTCAAGCCTGATGGGCCACTTGGCTTGTAGGCAGACTTTACCTTAGTTACCTTAATTGCTACTCATATACGTAAACTGTATATACATTGAAGAGAGACTGTGCATTTTGAGGAAATTCCCACTTGTTGACTGGAGTGTATTCTGACCATGTACACTTGCCTCAAGTGCTGTGGCTACAGATACATGTAGTACACCTTCAAGTGAGAAAATAAAACCTAATTCAAAAATCTTACCATTAGCTAGGCTGGTGAGCTTGCAGTTATAGATTGTAGGGGAGCAGTCATCCACAACTTCTATACAGCCTGATCGAGCTACCTGAGACTCACTGCCAGGACAGTTCTACAAACAAGACAACATACCATGTGGATCTGATTCAGTAACAAGCAGAAACAACAATTACATGTCCACCCTAGCATTCATGGAATGAAAGCCTTCGTTACTTAGTTGGAGGTCCCTGTTATCAAGAAATTTGGTCATCTTCGAATTCCCATAAACTCATCACCGGTACACAAAGCCCTGTAAGTATTACAGCTGTATTTCTCCACTCTGGTACTTTATTGAATCAGGAATATATCATTAAAGTCATGTGGGAAGCATGCAAATTGAGTGTGAAAAGAAGGAACAATGTGAAATCAATGTCAAAATATGTGTACTGTACCAGAGATTTACATGCAAGTGTTTTGAAGTTTTTTATACTAGATTTCAGTCAAACATGTAATGGTACAGGGATCCATTGTTTTTTCTTCCAGCTGACATGCCTGCCTGAAAAAATTTTACCGAAGGCCATTCATCAGGGAGGAATGGCAACATAACAGGGTACAAATTTGCAAATGGCATATTATTTTCATGTGACCGTCACCCAATGTCTATAGTTGCAGCTACATGTATCAGTGGGCACAGAAAATCCAAGTACAATGAAAACGAAGGCCTCTTCTGCCATGAAGGCCAAATGGAACGCTTTCACGCTGACATTACTAAACACCGTATCCTGATCAAAAACACAGATGCAATCGCACCACATGTTTTTATGAATGCAAATGCATAGAGAGCATCAGCAGTTGACAAAATATTGAGCTGCAATGACTTCAATCATGGGGAATACCACATCATCCAAGTTTGTGGACAAAAATGATGATTTTATGATTAATCATATCTATAACAAAATTCTCAATTGTGATTGGTTCTCTGTGTGCCTATTTGTCACATAGTCGGAGCGCGATCATGTGGGTGTCCAATTACAGATGCTTGATTTTAACTTTTTGTAATTCAGGATACCTGTAATATTATTGAATATCCATGTGATTTACATGTCAAATATGAGCTGCACTTTAATGGCTTTTTTCACAATGTTTTGCACAGTTTTCAACAAATTATTTTGAAAAGTACTACAGATATTTTTGCTCAAAAGAACTTTCCAAAAGACATTTTTAATTCCAAAATTTGTTACAGGATAGTAACCGTGCCCGTAATTTCAAAGCCGCCTCTTGCTTCATGCTCATCCAATTTTGAAAATACTCGCCTGATTACTTTCTGAATTGTACTCCACTCGGTCCAATTACTATAATTACTAAATAAATAAAAGAAAGCTGCAAAATAATGTAAAACTCTGTTTTCTCAAGGTTCTAAATGGATGACAAGTGGTCAAAATGCAAGGAACTCATAAAAAAATTCAAGAAATACTTTTTGCCTTGTAGATCAGTCAAACTAAACTAAACAAACAGTGGACAAGTTTTTGTATTGTTTTGGTCATCCCTGTGTTTTTCATCTTCACAGCAGCACATTGATTTTTTAAAATGAACAATGTAAAAGTGCAGTACCGGCCTACCTTTAGAGTCAGATGTCCCAGGAAGGAGCACACTGAACCAGGATTGAAAGTAACAACTGTTGAAGAGTCATACTGAATGACAACTGCATCAGTTTCATTCTTAGCTGTCAATCAAAGCAAGACTTGTGAACAAGTTATTTCTAACTGAAGAATGATCATCGCAGTAAATTTCCAATTTAAGCAATTGGAAAGATTAGAAGCCTGAAAAAATCAGGGCTTCAACGGATTCACATAGCTCAGTTGGTAGAGCATCGCACCGGTATCGTGGAGGTCACGGGTTCAAATCCCGTTGAAGCCCTGATTTTTTCAGGCTTGTTCTTTCCAATTGCTTAAATTGGAAATTTACTGTGATCATTCTTCACTTTCATCTACAATGGTTACCGCAGTTCAAATATAAATTATTTCATAATATACTTCACAAGTTATTTCAATCTTTAGTAATTAATTGTCATTGACACCAATCTTAAAACTTTTGACTCCTGATTATATAAAAATATAAATGTTACATATTAAGTAGACATGTTTAATATTCAGTTTTCTCAAAATAGTATTTACCTGCTCCAATAATTGCCACAGGTTTGCTGATTGACAGCTGCTCATCATACACACCACTGTGTACTACAATAACACCATCATCTTGTACAGCATCCAAAGCCTTGTTAATTGTTTCATGATACTATTCGTAGAAAGAGTATAAGTTAGATAAAGAATGTGATATTAATTAACTACACACAGAAAGGGACAGTGGCACAGGTGGTGAAAACAGTTGCTTCCATATATCATGAAAAGATACATGTATTATCAGTAAACAGAGATAACACTACAGTACTGTAATTTTTTTAACCACATGGAGAGCCTGCCCCACTTTAATTGATCCCTGCCCAAAGAAGAAAGGAGACCTGATGGACCAAGCAGATGTTTAACATTATTTTATAATCTATTATTATTATGTTTCATGACAGGTTTCTTAAATTTTAAACATTGCTAAATGTGCGTTAGGCTGGGTGGGTCCTTACCCCACCTTCTTTTAGGTACATAAGAGTAGCTAGGTTGGGGGGCTTCCTTCTCTGGGTGAGGGTGCTATCACCCCAATTCATTCACTTGGTGTGTCCGCTAACCACCTAAGAGTTTTGTGTCCTCATTCATTATCTCTGGGTGTGTCTGCCAACCGCCCGAGTTTGTGCTTTGGGGTTTGTGTCCGCTAACCACCCCATTTGTGTTTGTGCTTTAGGGTTTGATCGAGTCGGCTATCCGCCCCACTTTGCTCGCAGGGTGTGTCTGCTAACCACCCAATTACCTGTTCAGGGTGTGTCGCTACCACCTATTCTGTTTGCTATCTCAGGGAGCACCCAGTGTCCATAGTCCCATTTACTGCCCGATTTGTCTTGTGTTTATTGATACTATATTATTACAGCTGACAGTAGAGAGCGAATTTTTGTTAATTATTATTACTACGTTTCATGACAGGTTTTAAACGTTGCTAAATGTAATTTAGGCAAAGTTAAATGCGAAACAAGATTGCTGGCCAGAGTAGGCTGGGGTAACCCAGTGATTTGTGCAGGGATGCCTGGATTTTAAGAATCAATCTGCGTATTTTTCACTGCTGGACAGCTAGATCTTATTAAACCATAATCTCTCAGCCCATCCATCCCTCTTTGGCTTCATGGTTAAGTATGTGGTATTGGTTTCCATCATTTTGTCAGAGTGATGTGCCTGGTAATTGCTGCTTACAGGGTTGTATAGATACCCTGTGCACTCTAGATATGTCCAGAAATGCAGGTTAATGAGATGCATGCTCCTTATGATAACCATCACAAAGTGTCCTCTTTCCAAAAAGCCACTAAAACACACAGAATTCTGTCAAATACGAAGTACAGTAATATGAAAATGAAACTTTGTGATGCTTATTCATAAAATTAGCATTGAATCTCATTAACCTGCATTTCTGGACATAACTGATGCACTCAGTTTAGTTTGCTCTTTGGCTCCATCATCATTTCAGGCACCTGATCATGAGTCCCCAAGCTCATCTATTGGTGAAGATCTCCACCCAATTGCATGTAGGTCACTGGCAGATAAATTATTGGCCACTTTTAAACAATCTTACAAATTTTTAAAGTGGCAGTAAGAAGTAATGCTGTAACAGTTGGAGATGTAAAGGACATGCTACTCTTCCTCAATTGACAATTATCAGTAGACCATTGTACAGTTGTCTGTTCAGTGGCCTGGCTGAGGCTGTAGGTGACCTTGTTTCAAAAAAGATCTCACTGCTTTTGTTGAGTAAATCAAGTTGTTCTTGTGCTAACTAGTTGACATTTAAATAAGAAAAGCAGAGGTCTGTATCAAAGCAAGGGCATCCGCAGCCTCGCTTGTATTCATAGGCCAGACAACTAAGCACTCAGCTGTAAAATGGCCTATTGGGTGGTAATATATATATTGTGGCTTTTTTTTTATTTTTTTTGGTTAAATTTGTTTTAAACCAGTGAGTTTAAATTTTTCAAACTAGGTTGAATTTTTCAAACCAGATAGAAATTTTCAAACCAGTTTTTTTTGTCAACCATCTATAAAAAAAGGGAAAATATCTCTTTACATTCCTGTATCCTATTCTCTCCTATTCTCACTGAGTTCCTCCTGATTTATTCTATCCCCCAGCTACTCTACCCCTTCCCCCAAATCCCCATTAAGCGTGAATACTAATTAACAGCAGGCTTCACTTTTTTTTCTTTTTATCTTGTACTCACTGGGATTTGAATTGCCAACCTCTGGATCTGCTTCCCACTGTCATTACCACTTGGCCATGAAAGCACTGGATGCAAGAGCTCTCATACTTGTTTTAATTATTAGTTCATCACCCCAAGCCCCTCTCATATAAAATTTAATTTATTCATAAAAACATACAAATTTTAATTTATTCATACATGAACTTTGTCTTAATTACTAAAAAGCTAACCAATTCCAAATAAGTGATTAGGCCTAATCACTAACTTGAGAGCTCAACCCAAATTACTAAGTCATATGCAAAGTTCCCAGCCCACATTCTAAATACTATTAAAGCGCTTAGGCCCAATCACTAACTTGAGTACTTAACCCAAATTACTAAGACACATGCTCACATTCTGCTCAAAATTGAAAATTAAACCAGTGGTTTAAAAATATGAACCAGTTTGAAAAATTTAAACTGGTTTAACAAAAATTAAACCAAAAATAAATTCAAACTACAACATATATATATGAGATTGAGATTGAGTATCACAAAAGAATTATCATTAGGTCAAGATGTTTACAGTCTGTTAAATTACAGAATTGAGATACACATGCAAAATAAAATAATAAAATAAATATTATACATGTAATTATACACATTGAACACTCTAACTCTTTTCTGATTGGCCGAATGCGTACATGTACAGTGAATTTTTGAAATCAGCGCCCATGACGTAATAACTGCAGATTATAACAATAATCATGTCAAGGACACCCAAGGTCACAGGTAATGATCATGTCAAGTCTGCAAGTTTTGTGTTGCTTTCAGTCAGTGAAGAAGCAAATCAAAGCATGTACAGTACTCCCACTTTTTTGTTTAATGTATAATAAAATTACAATTATTAGATTCGGTTTTTGTGATACCCAGAACAATCAAGGTCTCGGTAAGGGTTATCAGCCTGACAGCCTTTGGCTTCTCTTTTTTTTTTCTTTCAGCTGAAACCTTTGGGTTCCGCTGGTAATCTTTACCTCGACCTTGATTACTCTGGATATCACGAAAACCTCATCCAATAATTGTTTAAAATCATTCTTGGATTTCAGCTTCTGTGTGATGGGTGATATGCACCATTTACATGTTCCTTTAATTTTACAATTGGCCAAACCAAACAATAGGTAATTAAACAACACAATCAATGCTTTTAGCCATAAGAACATTTAAGAGATGCAGTTAACAAGAACGAATCAAAAAAGAGGTTTCAAAGAGGTGCATGCAGTTCAACTTCTGTGTGACAGTGAACAATATCAAAGGTCCTGTTTATTTTTAACCAATTGTCTCACTAATTTTGATACATACATGTACTGTTCAGGAAATAATTCTTCTGTACTATGTTCAAACATTAATTACCTGTACAGTGTATAAAATGTTAATGAGAAGCAAAGCTACAGTATAATTATAATGTATTTATCAGGTATTGATGCATACACTGTACTTACCTTTATCTTTCTCCCAGTACACTGGCCAGGATTTAACTTGTTTTGTTTTGCTATAGCAGGATAAACATGATGTGCATGATACAGTGTACTAAGACATTTCTTCCAGCACAAATCATTCTGCGGTTCTTGTTCAAGATAAACTCCTTCAAATGTCTTTATTAAAGGCTTCTTCAAGTCAAAAACTTGACAGTAAAGTGATTTCCTGTTTATGTAGAGCACAAAGAATGTGAGAATTGGCATCTTGAAATTACTGCCTACAGGCCCAGAAAATTGCAGCACCTGAGTCAGTGGCGGATCCAGACTTTGAGCCGAGCCCAGTTTTATTTTACTTGCCCAGCCAGCTTTTCTTCCTTCAGTCATTTCTTCTTTTTCACCCAAAATAAGGGGAGGGGGGGGGAAGGGGCTTGGGGCCCCCAGGCCCATCCCCTAGATCTGCCACTGCTAGTACCTCGGTGTAATTAAAATTTTGTTTTGTGCACATACATCAATTGTGATTTAACCCATTGACGCCTGTGCCGCCCGTAACCGCCCGTGACGAACCTTGGCCTTTCTTCCGCTTCTAACGTCATCATTTTTGACCAAAATTGGCATCATCTATACTCAACTTCTGCAGGAGGAAAAGATCTTTCCAATGTTGCCTAGCTCAGAGTGATTGGCTTAATGGCTCCTGAGATATGCACAAAAATGCTCAAAAAGATGAGTGAAAAACTCAGAGCAAAATTTACTGCCACTACACCTAACAGCTCCACAGTAAAAATTGGCCGCTTTGATGACTCTTTCTTAGAAGTTTTTTAACTGCAAGCAAGCCCAGTAAAAGGTCAATCCCTGAAGCGAAAAGAAAAGAAAAGGAGAAAAAGGAAAGGAAAAAAAAAACATCAAAAATTGAAAAGCCTAAAGACGTAGGCCACCTTCTCGTCCAAAAACTATCTTGAGCAAAATTTTGATTTCTGCGCATGCACGGGGCCAAAGTTTGCAAAACGCAATTTTAGTGGCAAGAAGGACTAGCTGTCATGCTACAAATGCATTTTCGACCAGATTAAAGCTAATTTGGCCGAGATCCAGCCTCAAAACCACCAAAATGTCCAAAAAATGCATTTTTGGCAAAAAGTTCCAGGAGTCAATGGGTTAATCCAATGAGACCTGGAATTTTTTGTCCCATATTTTGGACATTTTCATGAGCCAAATTAGTTCCAATCTACTTAGAAAGATATTTGCAACATGACAGCATGATTGTCTTTCTTTCCAATAGCACTGCATTTTATGACAATTTGCTGTCAGGCATGCGCAGAAATAAAAATGTCAAGGAGATTTTTGGATGAAAAAGACCGACCTATGTCTTTTAAGGCTTAAGATTTTTTTATAGTGCATTTACTGAAACTGGGGCCACTCAGATGATGAAAACCAATCAGATGGCAGAACTGAAACAATATTCCAACATTTTCGGTTCCAGTCAATCAATTTATGTCCAGTACAAAACAAGGAAATCTCAGCTTGTTCGTTGTGATGCTTATGCAACTATGGTGTCTGTTGATTTAAATTGTCAAGCACAAAGAATGATGTGTTACCAATAGTCATTAGATTGACCATTTTCTGCTGTGAACTAATATGGCTACACAAAATATCATTTTTACAACTGTAGTGTGTAAAATCATAGAATTAGATTTTGAAACTTTTTTACAAAATAAATTCTGCTCCAGTTGTTTGTGTGTGATTCTATTTTTACACAGCTTTTGGTTGTCCTTTATGCATGTGACTGTATATGTGAAATCCACCAGGCAGTTCTCAGAAAAAAACTATTTATTTTTTTAATAATAAAATTACATGTAGTGTTCACTGTCTCAGCAGCTGTAAATTTTGAAGTTTTAGCTTCCTTTCTGGGTAATAACATCTTCATCAAAGATAATGAACCAACAAATTGTCAAAGCCTCAGCATGTAAACCAATGACACTTGGAGACAATTTGACAGGTTTCTTTTAAACAGCCACGACAAGACTGAAACTACACCATGAACATTGGTGATACATTTATGTATATATTTACGAGTGACACTCTTATGCAGCCTTTCTTTTCATGTATTTTCAAAACCAACCAACTACCCATAGTGAAGTGCAGAATATAAATATTAACTGCATGGATGCAAAAGTAATAATGGTTTGAGGTTGACAATTATTTATTGAGAAGTGACACTATAGTAAGCATCACAACGAACAAGTTGAGATTTCATTGTTTTATACTGGACATTTGATTGGCTTGATTTGAAAATGTTGGAATCTGTTGTTTCAGTTCTGCCATCTGATTGGTTTTCTTTGTCTGGGTGGCGCTGGTTTCAGTAAACGCACTGTAATTGCCTTATTTTTCCTTTTCTACAGTGGTTAACCTTCTACTGGGCATGCATCCAGTTCAAGAATTTGTTGACCGTTGTATTTCATGTTCAAAGTTGAATAGTTAATTAGGCCAGTCCACAGATTTATATAGGTGTTATGTGCTGGTGCTGATACATGTATGATACATAATTACATGTATTACGATTGGTAGGTGCAACTAAAAGAGGTGCAAGTGTCAAGGTGCTAATTACAATTATTATAGTTGTGCAACAAATTCCTGAGAAAAACATCATCAAGATAGACGATTCTTGACACAGACTAGCCAAGACCAAGTGTACTATGTAGTGTAGGAAAATTTTCCTCTAGCGAGTTTTTCACTCCAATTTCTGAGCATCTTTGCACATTTCACCCTCAATTTACCCAATTACTCCGATCATTTATCATTGGAAAGATCTTTTCCTATAGCAGAATTAGGTGATGCCAAATTTGGTCAAAAATGATGACGATCAGAAGTGAAACAAAGATCAACGTTCAGTTGACAGCTACAGCGCTGGTACAGACATCAATGGGTTAAATATGATAGAATGAGTAAACTTGTACACACACTTAATAAAATATTACAAGTGAACTGCTAGGTTTTAATTAACACATCTTGCATGATTTCTCTAATTTGAATGGCTTATTAAAGAGTTTCAATTCCTGTAAAGCCAGAGAGTGTGAATTTTTTTCTCTTTTCCTAAACAGGGTCTTGAAATGGAGGCTGTTGTCCTGCAGGGGTTGGGTTTTTGGAGCATTTTTGTCCTAAACAGGGTCAGGATTTCAAACCCTCGGCGGCACCCCTATACCGAAACATGGGTCAAGTACCCTGGGATTGCTTCTTCCCTTCTGAAGCCATATCTTTTGGCATGGCATGGCTGGAGGCAAACCAACCTTTGTGTTTCTGTTTAAACAAAATGATTACACACAAGCAACCAAATTTGTCTATGACCACAAATATAAGATGATTATTAATCAATTCAATCAGTACAAACCATAAGCACCCATCCTGACATATTGTGTTGAGCCTGGTGCATGTCTGTGACATTCTGCAAAGCTCTTTTTCTTGAAGGTAAGAACATATGAGAAGTAAAACTTCATCTGGGACAGATTTGATGTAACAGTTGAGATTACCTGTGAATTAAAATGATATAGCATGTGGATCTGAAAAATATGGTTATGTAGTTCAGTGTACCACAGAATTATTCTGTAAATGATAATTTATTTCAAATTAAATCCACATGCTAATTTGATCTTTGTGACAATTATTGAAAAAAATGATTATTTTTATGCTTATTATGTCAGTGTCGAGATACTATTATGTTACCATTTAACTGTAGTGCAGTCCTTTAAATTACATGTAAGTCCAGTGCTGCAAAACTATTTGTAAAAATTGTAAAAATTATTATTACACTGTAGGTACTGCATAAATTAACCTTAGCATACCATGATGGGAGCAGTTAGCTAGAAAACTACAATATAAATAAATCATTCTAATTCTAAGGAAAGAATATGAAGGAAGGGCAGCCACGTTAATATTTCCAACCGTGAAATATACGAGCCTTCAACAGCAGTTGAATACAATTCTTTCGTGACAATAATTATTGAGTCAAGAGGCACGTGGAGACAGGCTCAACAAAAAGACTCTTAACAAAGACATCGGTAACAAAAAGAAACGGCTTACTTCAGAAACTCATCGATAAAATATACATTTTTTTCACACTAAGCAAATACGATACGTACCTCCTTGATTGTGCGAGCTTGTAAGGTTACAAGATCGTTTACGACCAAGGCTTCTATTTGTACTGACTTTCTTGTCTTGCTTTCTTGTCAAACGCGACAGTGCGGACTGAAATGGATGGAGCGAAGACTGCATTTTAAAAAATATTACTCAATTCGTGAGCTTTGATCCCATGATATGAAATAAAAGTGAATCTGAAATACTTTAATGCAATACGGTCCTTGTAGAGAAAGTTGTAAAAGATGGTAAAATGATGACAATAAAGAAAAAAATTAAGCTTAATGAAATCGATCGACTCACATCTAAACACATGTCAAATTTTCTCTCGACCTCCTTGATTTCTAATCCACAATCTTTTTCCTTCATCGATGAGTCTCCTGTGTTGCATTTTCTCCACAGCTTGTCTCTCTCTGCAAAATACAACAAAAGAACAGGGGTTGAAGCTTAGTTAAAATCTGCCGTTACAAACCCTTTCCCTAAAGCAAACATTGCCGTTGCTGAACGCCGGCCAATCTCGCGGAAGAAATACCCGGTACGCTCTTACTCGAGTTGTATCTTGGTGGATTTGAGGAACTCGTTTTCGCTTTCCGGTAATATTCTGTGCAAAGCCTTGGCCTTCTCGAGGAAGACATCACTTGAGGTTTTTCGTGAAGACACCCGAACACAGCTGTTGCTTTGTCTTGAAAAACGGGATTGTTTTCATGTGGAGGAAATGACGAACCTTGTTTGATCTCTCTCAACCAATCATATTTCTGAAAAGACAAAGCCATGAATTTTGTCCAATCAGCTTGCGTCTTTCAGAGTCAATGGAACGAAATTCAAATGCACAGACAGACAGAATCTGTGAAAAATACCGCATTAGAGTATTCTCGATTCTTAATTTTTCTTTTCACAAAATTTATTTTGCACACCACCTCGATGACAGTTTTATAACAAAAATATTACCAAGCCAACCGTTTCTTTGCTATTCATTTTCAGGGCCGCCTATAAAATCTGGAACACGGAACGCGGAACACTTCGGAACGTCCCGGAACATCCCGGTACACCAAACACTGATAATAATTAGGAGAAAAATATATAAACTATAAGAAACAACCAAGAAGGAGAAATGAAAATAAAAATAAAGATTAAAAATAAACTGATGTCGACATCGAATATGCAAAGAAAAATATGCCAATGACTACAACGAGTGAAGGCTCATTTATTGAATCAACTTGAATGAGATCGAAACTTTCGGTCTGATTGAAGAGTTTGAACGTTACCATGTTGGTTTTCTATGAAAAACGAAATCTGGGAAGGGTACAGTTCTTATGAGATAGATAGCGAAGGGAGTTGCATAGTCCGGTTAAAATCTCAGGTATTTATGTCTCCTACAATGGAAATTGCACACCAATCTAGACATAAGAAATAGCACACAAACTGCAGTTACAAACATGACAATAAAACGCATATTGGAAAACAAAATTATTGAACATTACTTGACGTTTCGTATGTTTCGTCAATTCGAAGTTACGTTAATTAAGCTACGATGGTCAAAGAAAAAGAATTTTTACAATCTGGACATCTACTGGTACATGTGGAGGGCACGTGATCTTACGCTATTTGGGAGAGTTCTGATAATAAAATCCTTGGGTCTATCACAACTCGTTTATTCAGATTCAAACCTCACTGTTCCTCACGAATTAACCCCCATAATTAAAACAAAACTGTTTAACTTCCCCTGGAAAAAAAAAGAGACTGGCAAAGTCAAAAGGAGACAGGTCGTTTCACCCCAACTCAAAGTCGTTTCACCCCAACTCAAAGTCGTTTCCCACCAACTCAAAGTCGTTTCCCACCAACTCAAAGTCGTTTCCCACCAACTCAAAGTCGTTTCACCCCAACTCAAAGTCGTTTCACCCCAACTCAAAGTCGTTTCCCACCAACTCAAAGTCGTTTCACCCCAACTCAAAGTCGTTTCACCCCAACTCAAAGTCGTTTCCCCTGACCAACTCAAAGTCGTTTCCCACCAACTCAAAGTCGTTTCACCCCAACTCAAAGTCGTTTCACCCCAACTCAAAGTCGTTTCCCACCAACTCAAAGTCGTTTCACCCCAACTCAAAGTCGTTTCACCCCAACTCAAAGTCGTTTCCCCTGACCAACTCAAAGTCGTTTCCCACCAACTCAAAGTCGTTTCACCCCAACTCAAAGTCGTTTCACCCCAACTCAAAGTCGTTTCTCACCAACTCGAAGTCGTTTCCCACCAACTTAAAGTCGTTTCGCCCCAACTCAAAGTCGTTTCCCACCAACTTTTAAAGACGGTGTTTCGCTCCAACCTTAAAGTCGCTTCGTATTTGTAAAACGTAATAAACCCTCCACGGCTTCTACCCACAATTGAAGAGAAACTATTTGGTATATTTTATATATCTGACCCTTACGAAAAATAAATTACACAATCCTATTTATGAAATACTGACTTCATATACACTAGTAAGATGCATAACCAAGCTATTTACCTCTCTGTCTTTGGTAATGAAGTTTTATTTAAGTACAGAATACAAAACTTTGATTATTAGCTACGAAAAAATACTCCTCGCAAAAGCGTAATGCCTTACATGAAAGTATCAAGTCATACACGAGAGAAATGATGTTAACGTTAGTAACTGTACGTGTGGAAACCAATGTAAAGTGCGATATATCGCTACATGTGACGTGATAGTTTATGTAATTACTAGTAGTGCAGGGAACCAATAAAGTTTTTATATATATAAAAAGTTAGTCTTCTTGCTGAAGTAAGTCCCAGCGTCTTCCTTGGTCAGGATTTTGCTATATACGGAATGTTTCCATGGAAGCGGTCAAAAGCTGTGAATTACGATTACCAATAATTAAAGGGGCAGTAGCACGCTATTTGGCAACTTTATAAAAAGCTAGAAGGTGTCTTCGCATCAGTTGAATTCCAAAAATAACGGTCTAGTTTTGTTATTAAAGACTATTTGAAGGTACTGAAACTGTTTCCTGTCCCCTGTCGCCACGGATGGCAAGGATGGAACTGGATTGAAACTTGAAAAAATTCGCCGATTTTTTCAAGTTTTGATGCTACGTCTTCAAAAAATCCTCAATAAATTTATTTTGGTTAGCCCTCTCTGATAAAATTCATTTGATATCTTCGCCTTAGCATTACAGAAGCGTTTTTTTTATGAATAAAGCCTCAAAGTAATGATTTTAGCACAGAATTG
>JAHPZR010025139.1:65000-82500 GCA_019787425.1 Platygyra sinensis
AAACTGTGTGTATATCAAACCAGTATAAAATGTCAAACCGTATGCGTATCATGGGAGCTTCATCCGTGTTAAGCCTATCTGTCATTCCAATGAGTTGTTTTAAACGCTCTGATAGTTTTCTTCTTTATTCTCTGTTGTTTATCTGATTAAATTTAATAAGCTGGGTATCTTAGAATGCAAATAGAATGATTTAACATAAATTTGTGTGAAGTGTCGACCTTTTAGTTTGCACTGAATTTCTACCATCAAAATAATTACTGTAGCTTCTAATTTAATAAAAATGTTGAGGTTTCATATGAAGTAAATGTCCCTGGCAACAAAACTTCATTACGCATCATTTTCGCAATAATATATTGTCGTCAGCCTGTATTCGTCTTTTAGAAACCAATTTTTTGAAGCTCTTTTGAGACATACATGTATACCGTAAGATCCAGATGAGTTGTATTTATTATTTTTGTTTATTTACGCTTTAATGACTACTACAAAGAAATAATATAAAAAATAACCCATTTGGATGATCTATTAAGAAGTCAAAACCTTTTATAGAATGTGTGCATGTGACATCATCAAATTCTCAAATCCAAAACTAAAGAGCCACTAAAGGTTTTATCGAAGTCATCAGGCATACATGTGTAAATATAGATAGACCCCACTGATTTGAACTCAGTTATTTTGGATTCCCCATTATATAGAGGTTTTTGCACGGAAGCCATGTTGCATGGCAGGAACAATGAAAATATTTTGCATTAGAAAGAAAATGTTTTCCCATAGGAAAAAGAATACCATTACTATCAGCTGTTTTGATCTCCCACTATGTCAAGCTATTTTTTCATTTCCACTTCAGGAGAGTTTGAAATAACAGGTTTAACTGTATTAAAATTGTTGTTGCTAGTAGCTGTATTATTGAGTAACATTTTTTGGAACTCGGACAGGCTTCTCAGCGCCCATCACATGATCACTCTGGGTGCAGTACTCTGCGACGATACTATGCCCAATTACAATTCCTTCAGTCAAGGTTCCCATTAGGCGAGGGAGGAACAGTCAATGTGCAGTTCACATGGTATGTCTAGTTGTCTTGTACGAAGTACAAGTCTGTTTCTGTTGATAAAAAGTAGCAAATACATAGATCATATTTACAGTTAGTAGGTACATGTAACACCTGTATGAGCATAGAGATACCTTGAGAGCTCCTAGCATCTCTCCCTCCAGTGTAATATATCTACTGTACATCTCAAGTAAACAAGTATTTTAGTCCCTTATTTTTCGGTGAGATCGTAGATGTTGATAATTGAGTTTGACAGGCCCCCATCTTGGTCTCTTGATACAAACAAAACTGGGGAGAGTGCAAAATACCCGTGGGTGGGGGTGGTGGGGAGCTCAGCGCGTGAAAGAGAGACTGTAGCAGCAGCTTTACTCTGTCTCATGTTCAAGGGGCATGATGTCTCTGTCAGTCAAATCAATTAACAATTTCCTTCCCTGGAGAAAAAAACCTGTCAAATCAGAAAAATATAATATTGATTAAGTGTTGCTGTGCAGGATTGGGAGCTCTGGAGGTCTCTTGTTGACGGCCTATACCCCGGACTGGGGTGATAGGCTTAAGTAAGTAAGGAAGTTGCTGTGCAGTTGTGAATTTCGAGACATTTTCATTCAAGGTCTTCAAGTGAATATTGCTCACAGCTACTAAGTACAGTGGAATGAATGTGACATGAAAGAAGTCTTATCTGTCTCCAAAAAAAGCAACAAATCCCCCAAGTTCAGATGCGTGCCATCTTTGTGGCGGTTAATTTTAAAATTACAGTTGGTGATTTGGCAGAAAGGACAAGTCAAGTACATTTCGACCGAAAATCTTTTTAAGATCCCTGAAAGGGCTGGAATTGACAAAATTCGCCTAGCAGATCTTTTGAAAATACATCTTTGTGTTGAACTGGATCCACAAGATGGAAATTCTTCCCATAAACGAGAAACAACCTCTAACACGCTTTAACACAAAACCTCCAAGACAAGCAGCAGACAAACAATCAAAATCAAAACATCTCCAGAAAATTCTTGTGAAATTGATACCATTTTGGCCTGTGCTTTGAAGTGATGAATGTCACTTTCTGTCACTCAAGTTGTCAATGTTACAACTGCAGACAGATCAGTTACATCGTTAGCCAGTTTTAAAAACCGTATACGTAAGCATGACCTCAGCTCTCTGCTAGACGATGGCTGTAGGGGCTGCGCTCATTGTAATTCGTAATTCTTAACCGATTTTTTTCAACTCTTATTTTATAGTTTTTATATATATATAAGATTTAGTGGATACTAATTAGAAGATAGTATTTTTTTATAGTGTTATCTATTTATTTGTGTCCCCATATTAGTAAGGGATACCTGCCGAGCTAGAAGGTCTTGACACATTAATAAAGTTTCTACTACTACTACACTACTACTACTTTTGCCATACTCTGATAAACGCTATTGTCCCTTAGACTAATCAGGGGGTCCGTTGCTGGAGCAACTAACGCCATGAATGCAAGACAGAGTGAAGCTGTTACAGTCTCCGTAATTTTTCCGCTCCTTCACTCGCACACTATTAATTCCACCACACCTACCCACAGGCATTTTGTACTCTCCCCAGTTTCACTCACATAAAGAGACCAACATTGCGGCCCGTTGAACTCAAAGATCGACACCTACGATCTCACAGAAAAATAGGGGACTGTGAACAGTCTAACAATTCAATGTTGCCCATTCACAATTCATTCTTCATATTTCAAATACAATGTGGTTTGTTAACAAGTGGAATTCCTATTCAATGTTTAATGTCTTTACACAGTGTAAAATGCAATAAACTATGCTCGCGAGCAATCTAACATCCTTGTGCTTGACACATTCGTAAACAATCTCTAAATTTTGCTTTCAAATTTATTTATTTATTTATTTATTTATTTAACTTCGCCAACTCGTGGCAGGGACACCGCAAACAGCGTGAGCCAATTACTGCGGGCCCGACCCAATCCCACAACCCCAAGGCCTGACCACAACACCGGGAACTCCGTGCCCTAAATTTCTTTGTTTAACATGTGACATTCATGTCTTTCAATGTAAAGTTGATACTTGGTGTGTTTGTTGTGGTGCAGAGTGCAGTATGCCTGTCACACAATTCCAATATTCTTCTTTGGACATTGAATTTCACGCTTGAGTGACCTGACCTTAAGACAGTAAACTGCTGTAGAAAGTATGTGGGCTCAAAATAATTATGTCAGTGGCGTTCCTATACTTCCTGGTGGTGCAATAATGGCAGAAAGTAGTATCTCAGTGAAGACTTCTGATCTCTAAGTTGATGACAGGTTAGCCTCCTACGCAGACGTTCTTTGGCTTGTCACGCATTCCTCCCCACGAACGTCTGCTCAACAGACCGGTCACATCCGTTCGTTGACGGTTAGCCAATCATAGCTTCTCTGCCAATCTGGGCCAAGCTGGACTTTGACCGACTTTGACCCAACGCTTCAACACGAGAAATTTGTGCCGCAAAATGTTTAAAATTTTCACTTACACACGAGTTCCACCAGCAACTGCAGACGTACATATTATTTTAGAAGTACCGGCAACTGATAAGATCCACATTGAGGACCGGTACGGTCTTGCCAGAGGTAAGTCAAACAATGGGATATCCAACACGCAAAACAGTGAACTGATTCGCACGTAAACAACTACATTTTAATTATGTGGTGCCAGAAGGGACAAAAGGAGCAATAAACCTTTTCATCGAACTCGAGAAACACAAGCTCAACCAAATTGATGGAAGAAACATAAAAACCTCACTACAGAAAGGTGTAGCTTTCTCGAAGTAAAGCACGGCGTCTCCGAAGAAAAAACCGGACGTAGGTAAATACGATTTGCGTGATAAGAAGCAACATACGCTCTACTTACAAATAGTTCTAGTGAAACAACCGGGCCCAGCGCCACAACATTAAATGCAGGTAAGCAACATTTCACGGAAAAATTCTTATTTTCCATATTTTGCCCCTCGAAAGCAAATATCGTGCAACATAAATGAGCCCCAACAATGCATAAGCACATGGCAAACAGCCTGACAAACAACAGAGATGTCAAGATTAACAGAACAGGATTGGTTCTTTTAAAACAAAGGCTAACCGCCAGTGAACAGAAGTGGCCTGTCCGTTGAGCAGACGTTCGTGGGGAGGAACGCGTGACAAGCCTAAGAACGTCTGCGTGGGAGGCTAATGACAGGTCTAACATAGCTCTACCCTGCCAGACAGAGGTTCCTTGCTCCTTCTTCTCGGTGAGAGACGAGAGGAACCTCTGCTCGCAACCACACGATTTCCTATCGTGCATGCGCGAACTACGCCAGCATCTGTCACGCGAAACGCCACTTCTGTCCTTGAAACTAAACGCCACTTCCTCTTATTTCGCGGGAACAGCTTGCGACAACTTCAGAGCAAAAAAACTTCTTTATGTCAGCAACTCCTGTTTCTTCGGTGAATGTGTCGCCTAAAACTCTAACAAAAGCCTATAGACTGCAAGTTTCCAAATGCTGTTTGATTTGCAACGTAGATTTAACAGCAAACAGCAGTTGGCCGAGTTTGCAAGAGTTTTTGAAAGGAAAGTCTGACGCGTACAAGTAGCTCATTTGCATAATGCAGCGCGTGCAGACGCGTGCACTTTCAAGTTCGCTTCATCCAGCGTTTTGACTCACGTCTGCCATGTGCAAAATCAAAACCAGTTTTAAACTTGTCAAAAGCTGGTTTTTTAATTTATTCGTCCCTGGCCGTGGACAGTGGCGAGATCAAAGAATCGTGCGGTTGCGAGCAGAGGTTCCTCTTGTCTCTTGCCGAGAAGAAAGAGCAAGGAACCTCTGTCTCACAGGGTAACATAGCTCCCCAGTGCTGGTTTCATGGTTTTGTGCATGTATCTGTAGATCATTAGAGTTTTGCCCTCACAATAATATCTTAAGTTTTGAAGATTTGTACCTCTTTTGTAACAGGTCATTGGTGGTTCTTTAAAACTGAATCACTTTGAGTGAAGGTTGCTCTTCAATGAGATGCCATTTGCTCATTATAATTTTTTTGAGCTTTGGCACTGCTTAGCCTGAAGAATTTCAAACAATAACTACATAACTAGGTTTTGTTTAAACCACAGTTACCTACATGTATAGCTACATGTATCTATAACTACATGTAAACTAAAATTGCTTTCACTGCTAAGTGTGGAGAGTTTTTTCTTGTTCCTATAGGACTGATCTCTATTCTGAAGAACCAATATCATTATGTGACATAAAATTTGAACAAGCAGCGATACTTCATAATTTAGGTGAGTCAAATTGGTGTTTACATGTACTTGTATGTAGCTCATCATAAATCCTGCCATTGTTTCCTTAGCATGTTCAGTACTTTTTAGTCTGTTAGTCTGTAGAGTAGTTAATTTTGTCCTAAGTTGAATTACATGTAAATGACCAACAATTAGGTTATTTCTTACAATTGAAAGTAAATTAGAGGCAACTTTGTTTTCCAGCTGCCTTGCACTCCCAGCTTGGCTGTCAAGAAGACAGAACAGCAGAAGAGGTAAATTGTTTGCAAGCATGTAACACTCAAATTAAAATTATTTTTCATTCATCACTTTTTGCCCTGTTTGTCAGCATTTGTTGACTTGTATTATTCCCCTTGCTGGCCACTGGGTTTAAACTCCTAGCAGATTTTATTACTGTAACGCTAAATTTGGCCTGAGTTTGGGTACGGTAAATACCTAATGTACCTTTTTGGTATGTTTCGGCGGCATATCAGGCTCGTTTGGTCTCGCCATGGGTATTTTGGCTTGACTGCATTTCGCCAAAATACGAACCATGGCTCAACCAAACTCCCTGATATGCCGCTGAAGCGTACCAAAAAGATTATAAAATTAACTGAGACCAAAACTTAACCGCAACATATACAAAAGTAGTAAATAAATATTAAAATTATTGATGACATATCAAGTTAGTTCAGAGGGATGGCCAGGTAACAGTAACAGTAAAAATCGATCCAATATTCGATTACTAAGATATAACTGGGGATTGTGTATACATCAAAAGTTATTGCTTGCTTTGCAGGGAATGAAGGTGGCCTGCACTCATTTCCAAGCTGCAGCGGGTATTTTTCAGCACCTCAAGGTATGGGGTTTTCTGTACATTTGGCTGTTAGGATATTTTGTTTTGCTCTTCTTTACTTAAACAATTTTGTGTTTAGTACCATCATTTACATCTATATCATGCATATTAAGGTACAGTTTAGTTTATTACAATTCATGGTGCTAAAATATCATGTAAATTGTATAGGTAATCAAATGATTTCGAGTGCAATTTGGAATAAATAAGCACGAGTAAATTTTTCAAAGATTACAAAAAATTGCACGAGCCCGTAGGGCGAGTGCAATTTGTAGTCTTTGAAAAATTTACGAGTGCTTATTTATTACAAATTGCACGAGAAAAATCATTTGATTACTTGTTAATAATATACAAGTAACAATTTCTGTCACGCTTCAGTATTTTGCGTGACAAATGGAGGCAACAAGCTACATCAACTTTATTGGATGAAAATTTGACAGGTGAATTCAAGCGTAAAAATTCATTCACTCTCTCCAAGTCATGTATGGAAACTGAGCAGTTTCTTTTACAGTTAAAAGCAGTCTTTACTCAAAGTTGAATTGAAGAACTTGACCACAAAGAAGAGGAATAACTCCCTGCGGTTTTGATGCGGCTTTCTTGCCAAATGTTTTTTCAGTGGTTGAGAAACTGTGTGCAAGAAACCATTGAACCTGGCCGTGGTACAAGTTACTTTGTCCAAAATACCAAGAAACGAAGCTAAAATCTACCAAGAACGGAATTTCTTAGCTGTGAAAGACATCGTTTTCACCTCTCCTGGTTGCTGCCAGACTTCAGCTTCTTCACTGGACGTTGTACAGGTTAGATTTGCCTGAAGCGTTTACCGGGTTTTGTTAGGGAACGACCTTTCTAATCTCTAAGCTCGCCGTTTCAGTTCTTTCACAAAAGTAGAATGCTTGCACTTTTTGTCTTAAAACGTAAGATGTGGCCGGTTCTTAGGACGTCTTGTTGGGTCCTTCTTCGCGTTTTACTTCGTGGTGCTCAAGAATTTGAAAGTTTACTTCTTCAACTGGTATTTTGTAATGTAGTCGCGATCGACGCCGGCATATTTTCATTCACTCGAGCTGAAGTTTATGTTAAAGTTTTTGACCTCGCGGCTTTTGTGTACATCTATTTCACTTTTACTAGTTTAGAAGTTGTTGTTGAGCTTTGTACTTTGCTTCGTTATGAGGTAATTGTATTGAAATGAAGGTAAAGAGTTTCAATCTTCGTTTAATTTTTGTCCGCCATTTTGTTTGTCCGAGCTCAAAGTAGGAGCTGTCAATCATTTTCAAACTAATTACACTTTTTTGCACTCAATTACACATTTTTGCACTCAATTACACTTTTTTGCACTCAATTACACTTTTTTGCACTGATTTGGGATTAATTGACATGTTCTTAACCAATCAGAATGCAGAAATTGTTGCTTGTATATTATTAACAAATAAACAAGCATGCTGCAGTGAGCTGTGTATTTCTGGTACATTGTGATAAAACACGATGGCAGTTGAGAACACGAGGGAATTGTAGAAAACATGAGCTGTAGGGAGTGTTTTCTACATTTGTTTTACATTTCTCAGACTTT
This sequence comes from Platygyra sinensis, assembly GCA_019787425.1. Taxonomy (NCBI): domain Eukaryota; kingdom Metazoa; phylum Cnidaria; class Anthozoa; order Scleractinia; family Merulinidae; genus Platygyra; species Platygyra sinensis. The sequence continues at coordinate 72,710 of JAHPZR010025139.1, forward strand.
CATGTAATTTGCTTTATGATATAGATTTTACATGCCCAAAATGATAAAACAAGCTCTTTCTATGTTTTACACTCTGATAAAACATGGGTTTTAAACCAGTTGGAGTACATGTCATACAGGGTCCTATCTATATGATACAATAGATTCCAAAAAAAATCAATAAAACATTAAATATTAAATAAATTTAAAAAAAAAACAAAGAGAAAAACGGATAATCTGTAAAAGAGTCCAGGACCCCATGTAAAAAGAGGAAAAGGCAGTGCTATCTCAAAGTTCATGGAGTATTGACCTGCAGGATTTAAAGGGACACAGTCAGCTGGTGCACATGCGCATTACATACCATTCCATAGCTAATTTGCATATAACAGAGACGCGATAAATACTGTTTTTAACCAGATATGATAAAAATAATATCATAGGATGAGCAAAAGGACACTCAAAAACAGGTTTTTCAGTAAACGATTGAAAATCAAGCAAAACTCTGGGAAAAATGAAGCGGATTTCTAGATGAACTTTGATTTCAGGTTGAGGTAAACTTTTTTCAAAGTGAGAAAAACTAGTGTCCAGGTCAGCGCAGTCACAAAGCTGAGTGTGTCCCTTGAAAGAAAATGAGTTCTTGTCAAATGACTAGCCCTAAGCCTCTCTAAAGCCTCTCTAAAGCCTCTCTAAATGGCCTTATTGATCTTCATGTATTCTTAAGTAACTATTATTAGTATTTAAGTAATGATCCGCGTAAAAACTAGGCAGGCAACCGGCAAAATCGATTAAAAGGTGAGAAAAAATAATTTTTAAATTCAATTAAATCGATGCATCTGATTGGCTGATATCGAAAAATCGTAGAAAAAAGCAATAAAAAAGTGACATCAACAAAATTTTTTTTTGATATTTGCCTCATCTCTCTAAAATCTATCTCCCGGTAAAATTTTAGCATTGTTCTACGCGCCAATCAAAAGTTAGCCTTTTGACGCATAGAAATTTTACAAGTTTAAGATATGTTAAATTTACAAATGCAAAGAATTCAAATCCAAAATAAAAAGATATTCGAACAGATTCCAGTGTATCTACTTTTCGATTTGAAATTCAAATTTCGCGCTTTTTGCGTGTGGACCAATCACATACGTTGAATTTAATTTGATTCGAGTAATCAGCGCCGAAATAATAACTGCCGCTATTGCCACGGCCTATTGTTCTTTTGCCTAGTTCTTGCACGGATCATTACTTAATAGGTTTATAAGTCTTTATTAGTGGCTCAAAGCTACAGTACATGTAGCAAAGCTATTCTGGGCAACCAATAACTATTACTTTTAGAGTTTTATCAACTTTAATAAAAAAAGAGAAAAGAAGAGAGGAAATTAAAGAAATTTGAGAAAAGAAAAAGTTTACGATAACTGCAGAAATTCACGTGTGCTCATTGGTTAATTTTTATTGTCCTTAAGTCAACAGACACATGAATTTGAAATTCATGTGACACATCAGCGAGCGAGAGCGGGCAATTTGACTATTTTTTATCGTAAAAAAAACAAATTGATGTCTGTTTTTAATGCGTCTATCCTGTTTTATATAATAACCAAATCAATGCTTGCGCTCTGATTGGTCAATCAGCTGTGGGTTATTGTGCCGGTAAACCCACAGAAAAATCACGCATCTTCTAAATTGTTGTATAAAAGCAATAGACCACAAGTTTTCTATGGTTTATAGGCTGATAAACCACTTGGGATGTTGGCAGAACACTCGAAGAATTCGTAAACCACTCGCCTGCGGCTCGTGGTTTACAAATTCTTCTCGTGTTCTACCAACATCCCGCATGGTTTATCAGCTTATAACCCATAGAAACTTGTGGTCTATTGCTTAAATTAACAATGAATTTGGTCATAACATTGTTAAAGTAGTCTGCGGATCCACTCGGCTATCGCCTTGTGGATCCACAGCTACTTTGACAATGTTATGATGAAATTCATGATCAATAACAGGACAGATGTATAAAAAAACTGATGTCAATTTGTTAAATGGACAATGATGTTGAAATTAATTACCTGCAAAACATGGGTGACATACACTGTAGTACAATAGAGTGAGTTAACAGTAATAATCAAGAAAGAAATGTGAAAAGGACCTTGGAGCAAAATTAATAGGGTCACATATGCTAATTAAATGTTAACTAATTAAAAAGGGAGTACTAATTTAAGGAGTGAGAGATTTCAATATAGTGCATACAGTACCACTGAGAAATAAGCGAACTTTGCATACGCGTATGACAATACGCGTATACGCGTATGACAATACGCGTATACGCGTATGACTATACACGTATACGCGTATACGTTTACGCGTATAGGTAGTTCTTTGTTATTCACCTCTAACTGTTTCTTTTGTGAAGTATTGTTGGACAAAACAATAACTAGCTTTGTTAGGAAAACTCAAAAAGCGAGAGCCGTTCGATTACAGCCAAATTTGCATATTGTAAAAACATCTTCAATGAAGCTATTGTATTTCCAATCTAGTTCGCTTTGAAGATTTACCAATTAGCCACCGGTCGAGTAATTATCACTGCCTAATTGCAACGACTGCTTGGGTTTCTCCCTGTTTAGGAAAAGAATATCATCCGCTAAGCATACATTTCATTTTCCGCAAAGTTCATGGGAGACACTCCGATAAAGTCTAGCAATGCCATGTAAATAGTGTCACAGTGGAAAAGCCGCGTCACGATCTTTTTATCACATGCTGCTCGATTTAGGGAAAGGTTTTTTGGTTAGGCATCTTGTAACAGTGTTACATTGGTGTTACAATGATACACTGACGAAAACATAACTAAATTCACCCAAGTAAATGATGGTTTAAAGGACCTTGGAGTAAAATTAATAGGGTCACAAATACTAATTAAATGTTAACCAATTAAAAAGGGAGTACTAATTTAAGGAGTGAGAGATTTCAATATAGTGCATACATGTATCAACATTTACAGCTCATTTTCAAGAATTTGCAAGAATACTTTACCTACAGTAATTCTTTGTTTGAAGGGGGGCCTTCCTTAAACTGATGGAGTTCTATGGGGATACAGTTCTGTATGTGTACACTGATTCTAGCGAGGGAAAGTAACTGATGATTTATCCTTGATTGTTATGGCTATGAATTTAATGTTAATCTTCTGTTTTAATCATAGCCTAGTAAACTTTCCGACTGGAAATAGTTACTAATGAGTGCAGAATTTCTTCTTAGTACCACCTGAGTGTAATTTTAAGAGGTCAATCATAGAACATTTCCTGAAGCCAATTTATTGTTTAATTTTTAGGTTGGCTCTTTCTGTAAAGTTGAACATTTTATTGTAAGTCTAAGCTGTTCATAACAAGCATTTCATTTGATCTTGTGGCTTTTTGATTGTTTATAATCGTTGTTAACATCACCATGTTTTTGGTGTACATGTACATGTAAGTTGTTAATTGAATGTTATTTTTTGCAGGATAATTTTGCTAGTGATGCATTTTTTGACATGGCTGGTGGATTGCTTCAATTGTACACCAATGTGATGTTGGTAAGTAATTGGTTACAAATATTACTTCACTCGTTATTTTGGTGTCAATTTATTTCCGGGATAAGGCATCTTTGACAGTTCTTTTGCATGATTATACATGTACCATGACAGTTCAGCTTAAAAGTGAATTGCCAATTGAAAATCTCTTTTGTTTCTCCTTTTTTGATATGTGGATCATGCCTCTACATACAAAAATGGCATCCTCAGCAACAAAGTATTTCAATCACTGATTGACATGTAGATGTAGATGTATATTAGATGAATTTCCCTTCACAACATCATAATCTGGGCATTGAATTTGCATAATATGTGTGTGAGTGAGAGTCGCATGTCACTTTCAAAACAAGAATCTTGTCTCATGAGAAGGTGGTTTAGAACTTACATGTACTTTTGAGTTGGCATTCAGTGGTTTGCTGTTCCCATATAGAATACATGTACTAACAATCTGAAGTCAAGAGCATTCATTTACAGATTTGTCTGAAGTTAAATCAGAAAAAGTTGACTATCAGGCTATTAGTTCGTGCTTTAATTGTCTTTTTTTTAAATAATTTGTTGTTCACCACCTTGATATGATACAATGGGCAATTCCAGAAAATATCCATACCCAACCACGGACGGCTTCCATTTTTTAACCCCCCCATGCCTTCGGAAATTCCAAAATGCGTTACCCCCCCATGCCCTCAGAATTCCATAATCGTGAACCCCCCCTCCCCTTCGGAATTTCCGTGTTTTTTTTGGAGGTAGATTTTCGACTTAGCAACGCCTATATGAACAAACGAACATGAATTTATGCCTCCTCGAGGCTGTGATCTGGCGGTGCTAGCCGACAAGCTGAAGCTTCACTCTTGAGCGACAAGAAAAACCTACCGCTAGTGGCCGGACTGTGCGAACTCCTTTTTAAGTGAATTTGGCTATAAAAATAAACACCACTTACGGTAATCTTACTTTTCCTTGTTTCCTTGTGTTGTTTTGACGTTAACAGAGCAAAATAGCTCGAATTCAGACTGTTTAAATCTTTCAGTGGTCAAATAACGATCTTTCCATGTTGCGTCCTTTTATACTTCATGTAGTGTGCACTTTTCTAACATACCTTCGTTGTACAACACTAAAGCCATTAACACACTGCGTTCAATTACGAAGAAAAATAGCAAAGATAGAGCGGACATTGAGCAAATAAAATGATCGTTGTATCAACGGCATGTTTGTTTTTGCAAGGATTGTGCGCGCGCTGAATCACATCAGCAAGAGCGCGCGCTAAAACTGTGTTCGGCCACCTTAATAATCTGGCAGGCGTTCCTTGGAAGCGAGGGACTGGTACGAGGTTTTTTACTGTTTATCGCACGGGAGTAAACAAGATGCAAGCTGTAAGATTCATTTGTAGATTTTATTCATGTGACAAGAAATTATTTTATCAAGGTAAGTGTGAAACCCACGTTTTACTGTTCACTTATATAAGTTACGAGCGTAAATACGTGTCTGATCTATCGATGTTTGTCTTCGGCTTTCCCAGTCATGACGGGCAGGGGTTATTTACGACATACACAAAGGCCACAAACAAGGAGCGTTACCAAGTAATGACAATCTGTCTAGGAGTTAAACACCCAGTGCGGCCAGCAAGGGGGAATAATACGCGTCAAACAAAAACTGCTGACAAACAGGGCAAAAAGTGATGAATGAAAAATAATTTTAATTTGAGTGTTACATGCTTGCAAACAATTTACCTCTTCTGCTGTTCTGTCTTCTTGACAGCCAAGCTGGGAGTGCAAGGCAGCTGGAAAACAAAGTTGCCTCTAATTTACTTTCAATTGTAAGAAATAACCTAATTGTTGGTCATTTACATGTAATTCAACTTAGGACAAAATTAACTACTCTACAGACTAACAGACTAAAAAGTACTGAACATGCTAAGGAAACAATGGCAGGATTTATGATGAGCTACATACAAGTACATGTAAACACCAATTTGACTCACCTAAATTATGAAGTATCGCTGCTTGTTCAAATTTTATGTCACATAATGATATTGGTTCTTCAGAATAGAGATCAGTCCTATAGGAACAAGAAAAAACTCTCCACACTTAGCAGTGAAAGCAATTTTAGTTTACATGTAGTTATAGATACATGTAGCTATACATGTAGGTAACTGTGGTTTAAACAAAACCTAGTTATGTAGTTATTGTTTGAAATTCTTCAGGCTAAGCAGTGCCAAAGCTCAAAAAAATTATAATGAGCAAATGGCATCTCATTGAAGAGCAACCTTCACTCAAAGTGATTCAGTTTTAAAGAACCACCAATGACCTGTTACAAAAGAGGTACAAATCTTCAAAACTTAAGATATTATTGTGAGGGCAAAACTCTAATGATCTACAGATACATGCACAAAACCATGAAACCAGCACTGGGGAGCTATGTTACCCTGTGAGACAGAGGTTCCTTGCTCTTTCTTCTCGGCAAGAGACAAGAGGAACCTCTGCTCGCAACCGCACGATTCTTTGATCTCGCCACTGTCCACGGCCAGGGACGAATAAATTAAAAAACCAGCTTTTGACAAGTTTAAAACTGGTTTTGATTTTGCACATGGCAGACGTGAGTCAAAACGCTGGATGAAGCGAACTTGAAAGTGCACGCGTCTGCACGCGCTGCATTATGCAAATGAGCTACTTGTACGCGTCAGACTTTCCTTTCAAAAACTCTTGCAAACTCGGCCAACTGCTGTTTGCTGTTAAATCTACGTTGCAAATCAAACAGCATTTGGAAACTTGCAGTCTATAGGCTTTTGTTAGAGTTTTAGGCGACACATTCACCGAAGAAACAGGAGTTGCTGACATAAAGAAGTTTTTTTGCTCTGAAGTTGTCGCAAGCTGTTCCCGCGAAATAAGAGGAAGTGGCGTTTAGTTTCAAGGACAGAAGTGGCGTTTCGCGTGACAGATGCTGGCGTAGTTCGCGCATGCACGATAGGAAATCGTGTGGTTGCGAGCAGAGGTTCCTCTCGTCTCTCACCGAGAAGAAGGAGCAAGGAACCTCTGTCTGGCAGGGTAGAGCTATGTTAGACCTGTCATTAGCCTCCCACGCAGACGTTCTTAGGCTTGTCACGCGTTCCTCCCCACGAACGTCTGCTCAACGGACAGGCCACTTCTGTTCACTGGCGGTTAGCCTTTGTTTTAAAAGAACCAATCCTGTTCTGTTAATCTTGACATCTCTGTTGTTTGTCAGGCTGTTTGCCATGTGCTTATGCATTGTTGGGGCTCATTTATGTTGCACGATATTTGCTTTCGAGGGGCAAAATATGGAAAATAAGAATTTTTCCGTGAAATGTTGCTTACCTGCATTTAATGTTGTGGCGCTGGGCCCGGTTGTTTCACTAGAACTATTTGTAAGTAGAGCGTATGTTGCTTCTTATCACGCAAATCGTATTTACCTACGTCCGGTTTTTTCTTCGGAGACGCCGTGCTTTACTTCGAGAAAGCTACACCTTTCTGTAGTGAGGTTTTTATGTTTCTTCCATCAATTTGGTTGAGCTTGTGTTTCTCGAGTTCGATGAAAAGGTTTATTGCTCCTTTTGTCCCTTCTGGCACCACATAATTAAAATGTAGTTGTTTACGTGCGAATCAGTTCACTGTTTTGCGTGTTGGATATCCCATTGTTTGACTTACCTCTGGCAAGACCGTACCGGTCCTCAATGTGGATCTTATCAGTTGCCGGTACTTCTAAAATAATATGTACGTCTGCAGTTGCTGGTGGAACTCGTGTGTAAGTGAAAATTTTAAACATTTTGCGGCACAAATTTCTCGTGTTGAAGCGTTGGGTCAAAGTCGGTCAAAGTCCAGCTTGGCCCAGATTGGCAGAGAAGCTATGATTGGCTAACCGTCAACGAACGGATGTGACCGGTCTGTTGAGCAGACGTTCGTGGGGAGGAATGCGTGACAAGCCAAAGAACGTCTGCGTAGGAGGCTAACCTGTCATCAACTTAGAGATCAGAAGTCTTCACTGAGATACTACTTTCTGCCATTATTGCACCACCAGGAAGTATAGGAACGCCACTGACATAATTATTTTGAGCCCACATACTTTCTACAGCAGTTTACTGTCTTAAGGTCAGGTCACTCAAGCGTGAAATTCAATGTCCAAAGAAGAATATTGGAATTGTGTGACAGGCATACTGCACTCTGCACCACAACAAACACACCAAGTATCAACTTTACATTGAAAGACATGAATGTCACATGTTAAACAAAGAAATTTAGGGCACGGAGTTCCCGGTGTTGTGGTCAGGCCTTGGGGTTGTGGGATTGGGTCGGGCCCGCAGTAATTGGCTCACGCTGTTTGCGGTGTCCCTGCCACGAGTTGGCGAAGTTAAATAAATAAATAAATAAATAAATAAATTTGAAAGCAAAATTTAGAGATTGTTTACGAATGTGTCAAGCACAAGGATGTTAGATTGCTCGCGAGCATAGTTTATTGCATTTTACACTGTGTAAAGACATTAAACATTGAATAGGAATTCCACTTGTTAACAAACCACATTGTATTTGAAATATGAAGAATGAATTGTGAATGGGCAACATTGAATTGTTAGACTGTTCACAGTCCCCTATTTTTCTGTGAGATCGTAGGTGTCGATCTTTGAGTTCAACGGGCCGCAATGTTGGTCTCTTTATGTGAGTGAAACTGGGGAGAGTACAAAATGCCTGTGGGTAGGTGTGGTGGAATTAATAGTGTGCGAGTGAAGGAGCGGAAAAATTACGGAGACTGTAACAGCTTCACTCTGTCTTGCATTCATGGCGTTAGTTGCTCCAGCAACGGACCCCCTGATTAGTCTAAGGGACAATAGCGTTTATCAGAGTATGGCAAAAGTAGTAGTAGTGTAGTAGTAGTAGAAACTTTATTAATGTGTCAAGACCTTCTAGCTCGGCAGGTATCCCTTACTAATATGGGGACACAAATAAATAGATAACACTATAAAAAAATACTATCTTCTAATTAGTATCCACTAAATCTTATATATATATAAAAACTATAAAATAAGAGTTGAAAAAAATCGGTTAAGAATTACGAATTACAATGAGCGCAGCCCCTACAGCCATCGTCTAGCAGAGAGCTGAGGTCATGCTTACGTATACGGTTTTTAAAACTGGCTAACGATGTAACTGATCTGTCTGCAGTTGTAACATTGACAACTTGAGTGACAGAAAGTGACATTCATCACTTCAAAGCACAGGCCAAAATGGTATCAATTTCACAAGAATTTTCTGGAGATGTTTTGATTTTGATTGTTTGTCTGCTGCTTGTCTTGGAGGTTTTGTGTTAAAGCGTGTTAGAGGTTGTTTCTCGTTTATGGGAAGAATTTCCATCTTGTGGATCCAGTTCAACACAAAGATGTATTTTCAAAAGATCTGCTAGGCGAATTTTGTCAATTCCAGCCCTTTCAGGGATCTTAAAAAGATTTTCGGTCGAAATGTACTTGACTTGTCCTTTCTGCCAAATCACCAACTGTAATTTTAAAATTAACCGCCACAAAGATGGCACGCATCTGAACTTGGGGGATTTGTTGCTTTTTTTGGAGACAGATAAGACTTCTTTCATGTCACATTCATTCCACTGTACTTAGTAGCTGTGAGCAATATTCACTTGAAGACCTTGAATGAAAATGTCTCGAAATTCACAACTGCACAGCAACTTCCTTACTTACTTAAGCCTATCACCCCAGTCCGGGGTATAGGCCGTCAACAAGAGACCTCCAGAGCTCCCAATCCTGCACAGCAACACTTAATCAATATTATATTTTTCTGATTTGACAGGTTTTTTTCTCCAGGGAAGGAAATTGTTAATTGATTTGACTGACAGAGACATCATGCCCCTTGAACATGAGACAGAGTAAAGCTGCTGCTACAGTCTCTCTTTCACGCGCTGAGCTCCCCACCACCCCCACCCACGGGTATTTTGCACTCTCCCCAGTTTTGTTTGTATCAAGAGACCAAGATGGGGGCCTGTCAAACTCAATTATCAACATCTACGATCTCACCGAAAAATAAGGGACTAAAATACTTGTTTACTTGAGATGTACAGTAGATATATTACACTGGAGGGAGAGATGCTAGGAGCTCTCAAGGTATCTCTATGCTCATACAGGTGTTACATGTACCTACTAACTGTAAATATGATCTATGTATTTGCTACTTTTTATCAACAGAAACAGACTTGTACTTCGTACAAGACAACTAGACATACCATGTGAACTGCACATTGACTGTTCCTCCCTCGC
>JAHPZR010025141.1:5000-21743 GCA_019787425.1 Platygyra sinensis
GCTTCCCATAAATACCGGTTATTTCCCTTGACATGTCAGGGCTGACTGCGTTTCTTGTCTTTAGTTGCTTCTGCCGACCAGAATGCAGAGGGTACTGGCATGTGCGTCGCGGGCGCCAGTTTTTTCCAAAATGACTTCTATGTTTCTCACAGATCCATAGTCCTTCGAGCTGTTCAGAGGAAAGGTCATGAGGCAAACCCAACCTGTTGAGGATTATCTCAAATTCTTGTATAGAACCTGTAAGCTGGCTGAGGTGCCACGTTCGCAATTGGTCATCGATATTACTTCGACAGTCAGAAAGCTTTATCAAGCTGAGTGCACCTGCGGACTCGGAACAAAATGATTCCCCTCTGGTCTCTAAAAAGCACTTGTGTTCTATGGCAAGCCAAGCATGACAAAAGTGGGTTGAGTTGAAAATCACCTATCGAGTCTCAGTGATCGATGTGTGAGAATGAGAAATCACTGTGCGAGATTGGAAAATCACTACGTGAGATTAGAAAATCACTGTATGAGAAATTAAAATTGCTATACGAGAATAAAAAGATGTCATGCGAGATCATAAGTACCAATCGAGAATGAAAAACTGCCATGCGAGATTGAAATTAACTGTTGAGAATGAAAAATCGTTGTGTGAGAAAAAGAAATCACCATTCGAGATTATCGATTGGTTTTTTTCTGAGCCGGTGATGCATAACCAGTCAGCGGAGAGTATTTTGGCGGTCAGTATAAAATATGGACTACGGACTACGGACTACGGACTGGGTATAAAACACGAAGAAAGCTTCTACATAATTGAATAAATTCTCGCACGAACGTTTCAGTCATAAATAGAAGCTATCTGTATAAATTATAGAAGCCTCATTTCCCGAAAGTTCCCGCTCATACAGATGCTCAAGAGAAAATGATAGGATTTTCTCTTGCCATACTCGATTGCCGAAACAGAAATAGAAGACACTGAAAGTCACAAAATTGACGAGCTGTATGAATTTTCGAATGATTGAAGCCATGATTAAATGTTTTGAAAGATCAACAGTCGAGAGAATTGAGGAGAATTCGAACGACACGTCCCGCTGTTCATTTGTTCGATCATGTATTAAATAAATACACATACATACGGCCACGGCGAAATGAGGAACAAAAAGTTGATAAATAGAAGAAACGATATTACACAAGGATAGCAGCTCTGCACGCTTAATATCGCCTTGGAAAAGGAAGGGGAAAAAACGAAAAATAAATTTCTTACAACACAGGGTATTCGTATTTGGTCACCCACCCAAGTACTATCCCCGCCGAACGGGGCTTAACTTTGTTGAGCAGACGAAACATGTTGCTGTCCTTGTGGTATAGTGACTCCAAAGTGGAAGCATTTTTTTTAAATTTCTAAGACGAGAAAAGGTATCAAAAAGAGAAAAAAAATATCTGATACTGCATGGCTGGGAAAGTAGAGAATAAAAAGTTAGAGGAATATGCTTTGGTGATCGGACATGCGGCACTTTCGAAATAATTGCCTCGGTCTCTCGGACGAAGATAATTCGGTCTCACGGACCGATAACTTTGTGAATGTGAATGTTTTCAACAGCGTTACATCTCCTCATGTACTGTCTTACCGGAAATCGAAACTTTGCAAGAAAAGAAGAATTAAAATATGAAACTATATATCGCAGCCCTCACCTCCAATGCCGGCTATCTTGGGTGAGTCACTATACCACAAGGACAGCCACATGTTTCGTCTGCTCAACAAAGTTAAGCCCCGTTCGGCGGGGATAGTACTTGCTCGAGACAGGTTAATTTCGGTGCAGCCGTGAATGTTGCAAATGCACGTACATGTACTGATACAAACGGCCATAACTTTTGAAATATCGAAAACGTACAGGGGTTTTTGCAGCTTTTTGTCGACAAAGGACTACTATTATTATTTCCTGGCAGACTTATATATATTTTATTAGTTTTATCAGGAGTCATATTAAATCGAGTCCCGATTGGGTGTCAGTAAAACGCGGGGTCGGGGTCGGGGTCTCGCAATTTGTATCAGCTCCTGCTGTGTATCGTTACAATATTTTCAGATATAAAGAAAATAAAAAAAAATTGGTGGCGCTCATTTTTTGCATCATCCCAAACAATAACGTCACATTTCAGTCTATCTCAACACCGACTTCTGCAATACAAGTCCACAAGTAAGTCGAGTCAGTGGAAAATTAAGCGGAAGCTAACGGCTGAACTTACCGTAAACAACTGCGATTTTTGTTTTCAAAGCGTAACTGACCTCCAGATACTGTGCGCATGAAACATGATCTCTGGAGTTCCGCATGATTTCACTCATGATTAGGTCGATTAGCGGCGAGCAGTTCATTTGTCATTCATTGCTTTTAACTAATGGTAAGTTCAGCCGTCAGCTTCCGCTTAATTTTCCACTGACTCGACTTATTTTTACTGATGGACTGTTCCCACGGTTAAAATTACCACATCTCGTGCATTTCCATGAGAACATTCAGCCAGTCAGGCGATAGGGTGGAATGTGCAAAATGTGCTGAAATGTTTCCAACAAGACGATGTAAGATCGTAAGTCGGGCTACTGGAAGATATGCTGCTACTAGTTTTGACCAGTTACTTTGTTTGTCCAAGGTCCCCGCTTGTGGGCGTGGCGTATTTTTTTTTTTGTCCCCTAAGGCTATTCCCCGTTTTCGACCGTTTAGCGTCGTTCGACCGACCCAGGTTTCGCGTTTTCCAAAAAAAAGTTATGAAGAAGGTAATTACACATAATTTCAAAACATTGTCAGTTTACTCTGCAACACAGTCAAAGTTTTTTCAACTTTTTTTCGCTGTTCACGTTTGTGTTTGACCACGTCTTGTAATTTCCAGGCTCTTCATGTTATTTTGCGGAGGTAAATAAAATAGACAGGCCAAACGCAACTCCTTTCGATTCGTGCCATTTGTACACTAGGTTTGCCGTTTATTTTTTGGTCGTTCGACCTTTTTGTCGCTTCACTCTTGTTTATGAAGGGCATTTCGTATTGTGCTATTAAGCGAAAGCTAGAGCCGTTAGATCGTGCTAAGGCAAATTTTAAGAGGTCATAGGTCTGCAGGATTTCTGCGCGCTGTTATCTGCGTGTTGCTTCGTTGAGTTTGACACCTCTATAATTTGCCATGCGTTAGTGTACAGTGTTTGGGCTCATTTCTATTGCAAGATTTGTTTTTAAGTCTCGAAGTATTTGCTTTTAAGGGACAAAATATGACATTTACTGTGACTGTGAACGTGTTGCTTACTCGCATTCTATATTGTAATATTGTGACGCCGAACCTGGCAATGATTAGAACTGTTTGCAAGTACAGCAGGTAGATTCTTATCACAGGTATCATATTTGTCCTCCTACGTTTCGTGGCTTTACTTCGAGCAAGCTATAGGCTTATCTAGAGAAATTCGAATGTTTCTTTCAGCTATCAAATCGAGCTTATGTTCCTGGAGCTCGATGTATAGGTATATTTCTCCTTTGATCGTTCTAGTACCACAGGCACAGGATTTAAATTTAACTCATTACGCGCAAGTCTGTTGGCTGTGTTGCGTGTTGTATATGCCTGTAGACCAATTTCTTTATTTCTTTGGTTTTTATGTGAAAGCTTTCCTAGTTTTTTTACAGGTATTCAACTGGGCTCACGACCGAATCGTCTTCGCACATGGTACTCAGGACTGTTAATATTACAGTGATAAACAAACATCATGTAACGAGACCTGAATTTATTATTTGGCATCTTTGATGTCGTTTCCTAGAGTTTGAATACGACGCACCTTGCCTTTATCAGTAAATGTTTTTTTGTCGTCTGTAGCGACATTCTGTTCACATTTTCTGTTCACTGAAAACTCATTTGATTTCTGGTATGATTCTGGTAAGATCTGCGCTAAATCCTCTAAATCATTTGATTCTTTTGCTATTTTGAGTTCGCGGAACGACCCGTTTCGAAATATATGCTCATTACACACGCCATCTTCTTGAGTGGATCTACCGCGAACGGTCTGTGGGTCTGTATGTTAGAGCGTAGAAAAGATTACACTATTTGCTAAGATATTCGACGTATCCGCCATCGACTTCGACATCGTGGAAAGAAGGTTGAGCCGTTATGAAGGGTCTGCAGTATTCCCCATTGTGCACGTGACTGAGTTTTTGTGGAGAAATGCAGGGTAAATTTATCAGGGTCGTCACGCAACGCTTCTCCCCCACCTCCAGCGTTGCGTGACGACCCTGATAACGGCTGGGAAGGAGACTAATTTAAAGTCGGCCTCGCCCGACTAATAAAGCGAAAAAATGCTCAAATTCTGCTCAAAAGTCAATTAAGTGCTCAAGAGTTCTGGAAATGTTAAAGGGGCTCAGTCACGGCATTTTGATTTATTTTTGAGCATCGAAAAAATTACCTGAAAATAGTTTATTGCCTTTATATACACATATTTTTTTTGGCTGATCAGATCTCTTGTAGATCCTACGTTGGCAGCGTTTATCGTATGCGGTCCCTTGCAGTTTATAGTCTCTCACTTATGAATTTTCAGACCGTAGGTCTTTTCAGATCCGATACGCTGCGTTTTTTTAAGCATGGTATTGGCCATGAGTTTGAATGTTTAGGCTGGCTTTGTCTAGCCACATTTATTTTTTGCTTTTCGAGACACCAATAGTGACACTTTGGTCTTCTTGCGCTCCGGAACACGTGATGTGGCAACGCGTGTTTTGGAGTGCAAGTGAGTTCAAAGTACGGAACTTGATATGGTGAACGGGTCATTTTGCAATTTATGTGCGTTGGCTCTTGGCTGGCGTTACATATCTTCGCTACACTGTGCTGACGAGCTCCAACAAGAGCGAAACAGCTGTCCACAGTTGCGATCCTGCTTTATCGGTTCTGGTCATGTTGGTGTCTCGAAACGTTTTTCACGTAGTATCAGCCTTGCAGTTTATTGCCTTTATATACACATATTTTTTTGGCTGATCAGATCTCTTGTAGATCCTACGTTGGCAGCGTTTATCGTATGCGGTCCCTTGCAGTTTATAGTCCCTGAAAATAACCATGAACAAGGATGGTTAAGGATGGAGAAGATTGACACGGATTGCGAACAACGAATTTGAAAAGCTTAGCTAAACTTTTCAAACCGTTTAACCGTGACTGAGCCCTTTATTAAACAGTAGTCCGAAAAATTGCCGAAAAAGTGCACGGCGCACTCCTCCCCCGGCCTGTAGGAACAGGGCGAGAAGACTGAGAACGATTCATTTTCTCGGGTGTCACGTGGGTCACCAGAGATTTACTCTCCATTCACTGATTCTGAAGGCTCCAAAACAGCTGAGGTACGTCAAAATTACTACTTTCTGTTTCTTTTATGAAAGTGCAATGAATAAATACTTGCAGTAGAAGTCGTTTAAGACCTTGGACAATATATTTTCACAGGAAACAGCACTCGTGGAATGGGCGTCCAGAAATTAATACCCGTGACGGCGTGGCGGATTCAAACGAATAGTCGCGCCAAAAACAGCTGAGGTAGGTGCAGTTTACTAAGCTTACTTTTTGACGCTTTTATGAAAAGGCAATGAATAAACACACAATAACTAAAGAGCAGTCGTTTCTGACCTAAGACGATAATTTTTGCACAGGGAACAGAGTTTCGTTGAATTCTCTTCCAGAAATGAACACGAACTCCCAAGTAGCCGGCGGCGCCACAGATAATTAGCTTTCCCATGAGTTTTGCTTGAAGTGGTATGAAGCAACAGAAAACAACTGCTAGCTGCCAATTTCCTTTTGTTGGGAGTCGAAATAGGATGATACGTTAAGTCTCGTCTACGCTAATGCACCCTTCTGTGTGCGTTGTTTTCGCCTGTCAAGCACATTGTTTTTATCGATGATCCATTTACTCGTGGAAACATTTGCAACCTCTCTGGTGAATGGAGACTGCTATCTGATCATTGGACATTACGCGAATAGCAATCGTCGAAAACGCTAAAAACGCTCCAGTGTACCGTATAGTGCACGGCTCCGCATAAAATGTTTTGCTTGTTACACAGTAAGGTCAGTTTTAAACTTCTGTCGATATGTTCATGTTATTTTCCTACTATGTCGTTATGATGTTGTGTAGTTCACATTAGAAACCTAGAACATCAACACAGCGTATCTTTTTTCATTTGTGTGAGCTTCCTGTTATGTCGCTTTGTTGCAAGTGTGAACCAGGCATAATGGAATACCCCTGGTCTAAACAATTGGTGGGTTTGTCAATTATTGTAAAGACCAAGAGAGCTTGAAGAGGATAAAAGGTTTTTAGTGAGCCTAGCTCCTTGATCTGTTTAGTGTGTACTACCTTGCATAGCATTTCTGTTTTCTCCTTATGCATCATACCATTGAAATTTTACCCCCCTGCCCTGGCATGACCCCTTGGATATGGAAAAATATAACGCCTGGGCTGAGTATGGGGTTTGGACACCTGGATGTTGCTACACAAGGTAGATCAACATGACGACTTCAACACAGACAAAGTGTGTAATTCTGCGAACCCCACTTGAGTGGGGTTCGTGCATATGTATGAGCGCTGTTACCTAGTAACGCAGTGATGTGTTTTATACATCACATTCAACAGGCCGGCTGCGTCGTAAAACCTGTTTGGATGCAATTGGAGAAATAGGATAGCTCAAGAAATTCGAAGTGAACTGTGATACTTTTCGTAAAGTGAATATCTGATTCAGCTGTTTGGTAGCTGGCGTTTTGACAGGAATTTGTTCACGATGCGGACGCATGAATTAAGCTCAACTTGTGGCAATTCTTGTCCAGAATTCATTTGTGTCGGAGCTTAGATGTGGAAGCTGGCGGTTTTGATGTGTTTGAAGCCTTTACTTGCTTCTCAATACAACTAAGTATACTTCTCTTTCTAAGATAAAGCAGATGTAGTTTAGAACATGGTTTTGATCATTAAATTCCTAAAGATGTTGTTCATGAAAGATTATGCAAATTTACGCTGTCTTGAAAATTGAAGCAAACCGTAATTTGAGCTTTTTGTTTACATTAAGGTTTTGTGATTTTGGTCTTCTCAAAGTGAAGACATTCTTCACTGAAGATGACTTAATGTACTAAGTAAGGGGTTGTTTATTTACTGGTCTTTTTTTATTTCAATATCTCATACCGTTTCCCTTGATTTACATCACGATTTCATGGCGTCCTTGTAGCTGAACGAGCTTGAACGGTAAACAAACGAACTGAATACATTTTAATAAATCGTAAGCTAACAACGGGCTGGAACTCGCTATCGCTATCGCTTTAACAAATGACTTGCCACTTTCCCTGCGATTTAACGCTGATGGCCTTTTCTCTTTCTTTTGGAATCTGGTACCGTTTGATTTCTGATCTCACGTGGATCACATATGCGGCGATTCCACTCCGCATTCCAGCCGTCAAACGAAAGGATCACAGAATCATTGCTTACGTCTTCGACAGTGCAAGGACACCAAATTCCTTCTGCGTCGACTGCTTCAGCTTTGAAGCCAACTGTTTGTGGAAGCGCCATTGCGTTTTTGGTCAACCGTGCATTCAGCTCGTGCGATCGAAACAGGTTTGCTATCAACAAAGCGGGACAACTTGTTTGATGACTCTGCATTCTGTCGCTAGGATACAAAGTGGTGTCCAGTGTCCTTCGGTAATTCAAGTGCCTTATTGCGCATGTGTCGACTAAAACTTGAATTCTTAATGAATTACACACTTTGTCCGTGTTGAAGTCGTAATGAATCTTTTTTTTTCTTTTTTTTTTCTTTTGCCCATTTCATTATAGTGTAAGTTACAGTATTTCATTAGAGTAGACTAAGGACAGGAACTCTCAGCAAACCCTTCTGGGCTTTTCGGGGAGAGTCCCCATAGTTCAATGTTCTTCTTTGTAACTTATTTAATTTACATGGCTCTATGAATTATTGTATATAAATTGTGTTTTATAAACATGAAGATTTCATTTCAATTAGCGCAATAGTATAGGTCTTTATAATTTCGTATTTGAGAGTAGATATAATTTTAATTTTTTTTTAAAAAAAATAATAGGATTTGATTTCTTTCAGTGACTCTGGTAAATTATTCCAAGTATCAATTCCTCTATAATGAACCAAATGTTTACTATAATTAGCTGTAGCATAATTTTTATGTACACATGCTGATGACCTTGTATTATAATGGTGCAATTCTTTATTTAGCCTAAAGTAATCATTAAATGAATCAGGTAGCATGTTATTAAAGAACTGGAACATAAACAAAGCAGTTACTTGTAGATTTATATCATCTATCATCTATATCATCTAGATGTGTTAATGAACGGTTGTACATGTTCACCTGTATCAGTTTGCAGCCATGGTTAGGTCAGTTCTTGCAGTTAGCTTGCTTCTAGTTAGTTTCACTCCAGTTTTGCTTGTGGCTAGCTTTCACTATCAACCTGAGGCATTTTACGCGGATGTCGAACAAGCCCCTTGGTCAGTCTTAGATGTTTTTGATGATGTCAACGATAAACTGTTTGCGTTTTACGAATTATTTTGTGATATTGTGGATAAACATGCGCCCATCAAAAAGATCAAAATACGTGGGAAATACTCCCTTGTGTGACAGATGAGATTAGGCACTTGATGAAAGCAAGAGAAGACAAGAGAAAGATAGCTTGAAAGACCAACAATCCTTGTGCCTGGTCTGCCTATAAAAATCTTAAACGCGAGGTTGAAAAAGAAATCACAGCTGCGGAAAGAGAATTTGTGATGGAGCAAATTAAAAATAACAAAAACGACACAAACTCTATTTGGAAAACAATCTGTTCATGCATACCTAATAAGTCAAAGACACAAAGAACCTAAAGTAAAGATGAAAAAACTGTGGCAAATGAATTTAATTCCTTTTTGTGCCTAGTGCTCGTAGAGCTCAAGGCACCATGTTATCGTGCATACGTGTGCGTTCGTAACACTTGCCATTCGTGTAATATGTCATGAAGTGTCCTCCCCTTCACTTTTTTGCCTAGTACACGTAGAGGCCTAGTGCTCATAGCGTTCAAAGCACCATGTTATACGTTTGTGTCCATAACTCGGGTTATTGTGCCTAGTGCTCATAGAGCTCAAGGCACCATGTTATCGTGCACACGTGTGTGTCCGTAACTCGGGTTTTTCTTGTATTCTTTCGCCAACAGCTCAAGACCACTGTCGAGTAATGTCCGTTTGATTTTCGTATTCCGAGAAGACATGACGTAGATGGCAACTTTTTGCTACGATCGCTCCATGTGCTCAAGTTGCGCGTTTGTTCAACGACTTTGGTAAGTTTCCTATGTTTAAGGTTTAACTCAACTGTATCGGGGCATTTTCGCGGGAACCACAGTGCTGGTCAAAAATCCTTTTTTTTAAGCACAAACTCATTTCGGCAAATATGTATATATGTTTGAAAGGTCGTTGAAATGACCTTTTTGACTACAATAGTTTTTGCTTCTCAGTAAAGAAAAAATATCCGATTGCAACATCACGCCAAACGCGCGCTATGCAAAGAATATATTCTGACTGATATGCTGACTTCGCAGCGATATATAACTTCTCCGTTAGTTAGCTTCAAACATCGGCAAAAGTAAAATCTATTCTTTAACATTCCAGCTTCATCGTGTTAAAATTTCAGCGAAATCGAACAAAAACCGGCACTAATTAGAATTTTTTGTTACCCATCTGTCGACACTTGTGAGGAACCGAAAAACTTTGAATATTACACGACCCGACGTTTTGGTCAACAAAATCCAGAATTATCACCTAGAAGCTGAAAGTTGAATGGGAACATCTTTTTCGAACTATTCTTGAGTGATTTAGACGAAAAAATGATCTCGGCGGGCTATGAAAGACTTGAAAATGAAAACAGAAACAAGCTTATCTGATAAGCCGATAATTATTCAAAATTCCACCAAATAAACATTCCTCTACAATGAGAAAGACATGACTATAAATTGTTACAGTTGATACTTATTCTACAATGAAGTTTCTTGTTGTTGTTGTTGTATCATGTAGTCATTGCAGATGATACTAGTTTTCATATCACTAGGCACATGTAGTCAAAGACTACCTATTTTTTGTAGATGTTGGTGATGTTACAGTCAAGAAAATTAAAGATTTAGCGTCAAAATTTAACTTTGAGCACAACAACAATCCATTCATTCCGAGAACATTTGCACTATTAGAACAATTTACCTCTAAACCTATAGAATGCAAACAAGTACAAGCCATTGTTAACTTGATGGCAACAAACAAGGCACCTGGAATTGACAAAATTCCGGTAAAAGTTATCAAAGATTGCCTCCCCGCAATTCTGGCTTCTCTCACATCCATCATTAACGCCTTGTTTACCACCAATACATTCCCAGATGCGTGGAAGTTAGCCGAGGTGACACCAGTTCTGAAAAGTGGAGATCATGAGGTGCCGAGTAACAATAGGCCCATTTCTCTTCTGCCAGTATTATCAAAAGTTTGTGAATGAGCAGCCTTTAATCAATTCACAACCTACCGTATTTTCCGGTGTATAAGTCGACCTTTCAAGTCTTAAAAATCGCTCCAAAAAATCGCCATCGACTTATACACCGACCAAAACTCAACAGTCGTTCAGCGAGTGGAAAAAATAACACTTCATTCGCATAACAATAGAGTACAAAGTGAAGCACCAAAAGGCAACTACCAACTACACCAACTACGCAATTAGTTTAAAAAAGAATATTTAATAGTAAGTAGTACAGTATTGAATAAAGAAAATGTTTAGCAGTACACAGTTTGTTCCATGATTTGCCTCGTACGATACGTTCAGCGTTCATTGACATCACACTTAACCTGTTCGTTGGTTCACATACCCTAATTTAGCCTTGATATCTTCACAAAAGTCAGCACATTTCCTGCGAGTCCATTGGGTTTACTTCGTGATGTTATTTGATTGAGAAATTCTTCAATAAACTTGAGCAAAACCATCCTGTTTCTGCTTTTGCAATCGAGCAAGATCGAGCGTGATTCAGAGCATGTCATTGGCTTGGTAACCTCTCATCAAGTTTTGTAACCTGGTTTTCATTACCAGGTTACTAAGTCATACAAGATGGCGGATTGTTTTCAACTTTGTTCGTTTGCGTTTCGAATTCTGAAGTGTTTTGCGGTTTATCTTGGCATAAAAAGCTCCAAAACATCTCCTAAAAGTTTCAAGGTTTGTTAAAATACCTGTATACTGAATTATATAGTATGGAATTTGTGGGATTTTTAACATAATTCTCGCTGCAGTTGTGTCACTCGATCGATGCGATTTTTTTGTTGAAACGTTTTTACAACAAAATGCTAAGGATTTGGAACTCAGTTTATAGAGCAGAAAAAAGTAAAATCTTACATTTTAGGCTTGAAAAGTAGGGTCGACTTATACACCGGAAAATACGGTATCTAGTCTCAAAGGAGCATTTAACATCAAAGCAAGGTGGGAATAAACAACACCACTCAACTGACACTACATTGATTCACACCACCGATCAAATACTGCGTGTTATTGACAACAAGCAATTAACTGTAACAGTCCTCCTTGATATGAGCAAGGCCTTTGATAGCTTACACCACGACACTCTCCTGGCTAAACTCCAGGATGTCGGTGCATCTACAACGGTTTTACAGTGGTTCCGGAGTTATCTGTTATCACGTCACCAAGTTGTGCGCATTAACTCTACTCTGTCAGATTGCCTGCAAGTAAGAAATGGTGTACCTCAAGGAAGTATACTCGGCCAAAGGACTTTTTTCTATAGAGCAGTTACTTTATGGAATTCCTTATCTAACGATCTTAAACTTTGTGAATTGGTTAATGTGTTTAAACACTGCCTTAGGTCTCGCCTCTTAAGGAACTTTATCACTTCTGCTATTTAATGTCACTGCTCTATTTTAAGTTTGATATATAATTTTTAGCTTAATTGTATAATTAATTTTTTTTCACCTTAACTGTATTGCCTCTGAAAATCCTCTTTGGGGAAGTGGTAATGAAGTATGTATTGTATTGTGTATTAACCCATTGACCCCCGCATCAAACTGTCCGTGACCCACCCCTAATTTACTGGCATTTTTTGGAATATTTCAGAGCGAGCGAAAGCAAAAAAATAAACCATATGCGCAGTAACCAGAGACACAAGATCAGGTTTCAAGACTTCGTTTATTTAAAGTTCAATAAATGAACAGCCAAAATATTAAAAAATATCAACAGGAAGGACTCAACTTCATGTGTTTAACTTGTAAGAAAACAAGAAATTATATTTTTTCCTTTGCCGCACGACAAAAGCCGAGAAAATTGAATATGCAAAAATGACTTAATTTTTGACTTTAGAGGACAAAACGAAACCGAATAAAACAGAATTTTCATTCTTTTACTGTAATGGATAACCTTTAAGAAAACACCAGACCATAAAGGTGACAAACACAAGTAACAACCAATTTAAAAGAAGAAATTCAGATAATTTTTTCGCCACCCGACGAAATTATACAGTGCGGCCAAAGAAAGATGAAAGTCGTACATCAAAAACACGACAAAAACAAGCCAATTATTTTGAGATAAATCGTTTTTCAACTGTGTAAATTTAGTGCCCACCTAGTTCTTTCCTCAAAAGTTCTGTAGAAGCTGAACAAGACTCATTAAAATAAATTTCAGGGAAGCGAATACACAAGACAAACAAACCACGGCAGTCGCCGTAAATTAAATATGCAGAAATTCAGCGTGACAAAATACTGTTCACTTTTAAAACCTAAAATTCCAAAATAAAGGCAACCAAATGAAAGAAACGTGACAGGGAGTTCAATAACAATAAATTTTCATTCAACATAAGGCAAAAAAACTTATCTAAAAGCACAAAAATATTCAAAATTTCACGGACGTGATTTACCGCATGACCGCATGTTTGAATTAATTATTCACGCTCGGGGTTGTCATTAGAAAATGTAATAGGTGTCTGATGTGAACTTAGTAGGTGGCTGAATTGAAGTGTGGTTGCGTAGCAAGCACGGCGTGTTGCAGAGCAACACGCCCCCCTAGAGGGGGCCGGGGCATGCTCCCCCGGAAAATTTTGAAATTTGAAACTCTCTGTGACGTGTTTTCCAGCATTCTGAGGCATATTTGAGTAGCATTTTTTAGCCAGACATTGATGTTAAAATCAGTTCAGAAATACGTACAAATGTATTTTTATCTTTAATCATATTCTCTACATCTATCAAAAAGGTTCAAAGGCATATAGCAAGATTTCAGAAAAAGATGTTATCATCAAGATCATCATATTCACTGTCATAATCAGAGTCTGTGTCATCGTGGCAGAGAACATCAGCAGTTAGATTCAATGCGGCACTTGCAATTTCCACCTCTGATTCACTGGAGACAGCTAGAAAATCAGTAACTGGTGTGTCTGTCTGCACACTAGCATCAACTATTTCAATGGCATCGCCTTGTATCTGTGGTGATACTGAAGTTGCACTGGCAGATGACAGTGACTCCCCTTCATTCTTCTTTGGCATCTTCCTTCTTTTTTTTTGGGCCTGCCACTTTTCAATTGCCGCTGTAATCAGTGCCTTGCATTCAGGTATTCCAACTTGGGGGCCATTGATAGCAATCATTAAAAGGGCCTGAAGCATATCAACACCAAGCCTATTCCTCAGCCTAGTCTTGATACGTTTTAGGGCACTGCACCCTCTTTCTGGCCATGCATTGGACACTGGCATTGACAAGCAAACCTCGGCGATGTTTGCAAGGGCAGGGAACACAGAGCTGTAAGCGGTTTTGAGGGAGATAAGCCGTTTTAGGCACCACTCTGTGGCTGTTTCTATATGGCTTTCGTTCATCCCTTCTGGAATTTTCTGCTTCCAAGAATCCATGTCAAATTTAAACTTTTCCCACTCTGCCACCAGTTGCTCTTTCTTTGCCTTCTCCTCCTGGTGACCTTGATAGAAATGGTCTGCCAGTGTCTTTACTTGCTTGCTTTCGTGCTCTTTAAAAGAACCAGTTCCTGGTGCAGGTAGGGTCAAGGGATTGAAGATTGAAAAGGCACTGACAATAGGGAGATCACCATCAAATCTGCTATGAATATTCTCCTTTAGGGCTTTGATATAATTTGCAAGAAGACATAACAGTTGGTTTTCTTGGGTGGGGGTCAAATTTAGCTCACAGGTTGAAAGGCGTCCCTCTAAATCTCTCTTAACAGCTACCAGTGGAGACTTCGATTCTGCTATCTCAGTCAATTTGTGAATGGTGTAATTGACTGAGGGCTGAATGTGGGAAAAGTTCACATGTCCTCGCTGAAAATTCTTGCTCAGAGAAGAAAGGACAGGAAGGACTTCCCTGAGAATGTAAATGGTTCCAATGAACTTGGAAGACGCGATCTTGCTCAGCAGGCCAGCCACTACTGCATCAGTGTCTTTAAGTTGTCTTAGTGTCTGCAGTACCGCCACGAAGTCATCATGGATGGACCGTGTTGCTGCGTCAAAAGACAACCACCTCGTCTGACATGCCTTCTTTATCTTCTTTGCAACAACTTTCTTGTTCTTGTCAGAAAGGACTAGGGACTTCAGACCCATCTGCACTTCAAGGTAAATGGCAGTACGTTTTGGGGAATTATCAAATAATTTCCAAAGCTGCCTTAGCCAGAGCTCAACATTCTTGATGTATTCAATCTGGGCGCTTGTATCGGTGCAGGCCAGTGCAAGCTTGTGGCACAAGCAGTGCAGAGAGATCAGATGTGGATTTACTTCCTTCAGTCGACTTGCCACCCCACTACACTGACCTGTCATCACCGCTGCACCATCAGAAACCAGAGAGCTACAGTCTTCCACCTTTAGACCAAGCTTGTTTAATTGGGTTGTGAGGACTGTGAAGATGGTTTCCGCATTTGCTGAGGTGGAGTTTTTCAGAACATCTTCAATGAACAAGAAACTCGTTTCAATGTTCCCTGTTTTGTTGTCGAAAAACTGGACGAAAGTGATAAGCATTTCCAAGACAGACACATCTGTGACCTCATCAGTTAGGAGACCAAAGCAATACGCTTGCTTCACTTTTTCCAACAAGTTGTCGAGAAGAGAGCCACCCAGTGCCAAAAATATTTCTCTAATGGAACCCTGTGCAGAATACTGGAAATGTTTCATCTCATCAAAGCCAAGCACTGTGAACAGTTAACCAATGATGAGAACTTTCGATTTGGAACTTCCTCTTTGACAAGCCAGTATGCTGCCATAAAAGCCTTCCATATGACATCATCTTTGACAAGTTTCCTTTCCTGCACTTCTTTATGAAATAAGACCCGTCCTAGCATTTCGGCCTCGATGGCATCCTTATGTTGCTGGGTTGTTACGTTATTCTGAAGCACTGACTTCTTGAGCTGTACGCAGGGTGTTGCATTGAAAACTTTGGACTTGTTTTGCTGGTTTTCTGTATTGTGTTTCTTGCATAAGTAGCAAAACATTCCTCTTCCTTCCTGGTAAAACTAGCCAAGCCAGACCCATTTTTGTGCAAGCGTTAAGGCTCTTGTCGAACAATCAGTTGTGTACAAATCTGTCACGTCTAGGCCTTAGACGAGATTGCTCTTGGGCTGACAGGTGCTGGCAATGATCTGTAGCACACTTGTAGAAGTTGTGCATAACAGCGTCTTCTGGAGGAGCAAATAGCATTTCAATTTCTTTCATCAACAGAGCTGTGTCTTTAGGCCAAGATGTAATTGTTGGTGATTCTTCCACGTTTCGCGTCACCTCGTTTGGTTGTACTATCATACTTCCCTCTCTTTGTACTTCATTTGGAGAGTTTTCAGTACCCTCTCTTTCCGATGAAGCGTTACTGTTCTCAGTCACAATTTCTAGAGGGTTAATTGAAGTATGAAATGAATAAAGATTTTTTTTAAAATTTCTGAACTTCTTCCACAACGAAAATGCTTGAGCCTTCGATTCTTATAGGCCTTATGACGGTTTTCAACGCCATCTTGACGGGTGTGCAAAGCGGTAAGAAATTACAGTGTTTGTATGGGAATCCGATGGCAAATACCTTTTTCCAAAATTGAATTTTTTCACAATATGTGAATCAAAACGTTAAAGTACTAGATAGAAGATTGTATTCACCAAGTTGGAAGGATGTAGCTTACCTAGAAGACGCTCAGTTAATTTTTCTAATTTTCCATACACTTGTCTGTAAATTTGGCTTGGTAGACAAAAGTCTAGACGCGGTTCACAGGAAACATTTACAGTCAAATGTATGGAAAATTAAAAAAATAGCTCAGCGACTTCTAGCAAAGCTACATCCTTCAAACTTCGTGAATACAATCTTTACCTAGTAGTTTAACGTTTTAATTCACAAATTGTGAAAAAATTTAGAAGAAGGTATTTGCCATCGGATTGCTACAAACACTGTAATTTTTCTGACCGCTTTGCCTACGTTTTTTTTCAGAGCATTTATAATCCGGTTTAATTTGATTTATCATGTAGCACTTCAATTTCGCCGATTTTCGCTATAAAAATCCTCTGGATTCAAGATCAACGTTTATATTTAAAATAAGCGTATGTTTCGTTCATCATAGTATTCCCTCTTGTCTCTAAACATCACAACTGATAAACATCTGCAAATCACCCGCCAAATGCACCAAGCTTTGCAAATCACAATGACACAGGACATTTCGCCTTTTTAATTAAGATTAGCTTAAGGGATTTTTTATAACAAGTACTCGAAAAAATCCATAAATTTTGAGAAAGTTAAATGGCGGGTATTTTAATTCAA